>APFE031213339.1:5420-35580 GCA_000404065.3 Pinus taeda
AATTTAAAATATAAAGAGGTTTATGCACACTAAATAAATAGGTATGGTAAATAAATAAAAATATAAATAAACTCTAGGTATGGTAAATAAATAAATCCTCTTTTTATATTTAGCCCATAAACCTGTTTATATTTATGAAGACCCAAAAAATAGATTTTATTTAGGTGAATCCTATGGGCCAAATACTATTTTAATACCATGGGCTAAATACCATGGGCCAAATACTATTTTAATACCATGGGCTAAATACCATGGGCCAAATACCATATTTATAAAAGAGGTATGGTAAATTAATAAAAATATAAATAAACGATATGTACGGTAAATAGATAATATTTTTTTATATTTACTCCATAATTCATTTTATATTTGATAACACTAAAAAATGCGGTTTTATTTAGATGAAGTCTATGGGCCAAATACCATGGGCCATTTTTTTTTGTAAGCTTGCTAAGACTCTTAGATTTTCATGTATACATGTCCATTATTTACACCGCACGGGCCAGGGTAGCACAAGATTCAAACCCAATATCTCCGACGAGACTTCATTTCCACGACTGTTGGCGCTTCAGCTACCCCATGAGCACATGAGTCAAATTATTATTAATACATAAACAAAGAACATTATTAACCCTAATATTAATATTAATAAAAAGAAAGATGGCACATGGTATTGACCCATCTTATTGAGAACCAATGGTATTGACCCATGGTATTCACGTGGAATGTAGCCTATTTAAAGGGGAATTAAACTAGCATGGATCCATGTTTACTTTCCATTTATATAGTGATATGCTAGTTAGTGAAAAAAGATTTAATCCATCAAGATGGATCTATACTAGTTATCAACATAACTTTTGTGCTAAACTAAATCTGCTAGATCTAGATTGTGTCGGCTTTGAATGTTTTACAAAACTGTGTTTATTTGGATTCTATTCTCAATTTCTCGCCAATAGCGTGCATGGAAGAGTTAATATTCTTTACATTTGGCTTTTACTAGACAAACACAACTTGAATATTTTATAGTTTAGAATATGTCAAAGTTTGAATGTTCCAAATAAACCGTTTTTATTTGGATTCTATCCTCAATTTCTCACACCTAGTCTGCATGGAACATTTAATATTCTTTACAGTTGGCTTTTGCTAGGCAAGCTAGGCAAACACAACTTGAGTATTTTTATTTTATGGTTTATATTCTTTATAGTTGGCTTTTATAAGATAAACACACTTTGAATATTTTATATGACAGATTTTTATAGCATAGTTTATATTTTTTATAGTTAGTTTTTATTAGACAAACACAATTTGAATATTTTATATGAAAAATAAATACGAGATGGCTTTTTGTAAATCTAAGTAAAATTTGTTAAACTTCATAATTTTAGGTGTATTCGAGGTTTTTGATGGTACTGAATCCATTTCCACCATCAAAAACATAATTCAAACACTACATCTATAAAAACATTTGATTCTTTTTACACTGATTCTAGCCACTTTTAACAATAAAGCAATTCCTCTGCATCCATAGAATACTCCATTTTTATGGATTGTTTTCCATTTTCAAGCACTCATTTACATCTCGTACATATTTATATAGGATTGTATAGTTGGAGTTTGCACAAGGGAAGAAAGTAACAGCTTGGTTGAGAGTGATTAACAGGAATAGGTGCTCTCGCTGAGTCCTTAAATGGAAATAAATATGGAAAGACTCGTTTGGTACAGTGATGATGCAAGAGGGACACATATGAGTTTACCAATTCATGGAGAAGATGAACAGAGTGAAACAAATACTGCGGGAGGTGAAGCAGAAGCACAAGAAACTAGTGCACTGAATCCTGGAGAGCAGCACTGGCAATCTGGCGCAGCGGTATGGAAATGATGAACAGATCGCGGGCGCCAGGTTTTGTAATTAACACACTCAATGATGAAGAGCGGCTGACCATAGCTGCAGCAACAGGGTTTGCAGTTGGCACACGCAATGATGGAATCTTGGCACAGGAAGTAGCAGAGCAACGATCGGGAGTTGCGGCTCCCAATAATTGAGAGGGTATGCCCAGTTATTGAATTTGGCTGATCTAAGGCATGATCAAATCAAGGGATGCCTCCGATCAGCCTCTTGATTATTCAGAACCCAACTCCGGATGGTTGTCGGTCAGCTTGCTCTGGCAAGATTCCATCCTTGCCTGCGCCGACTGCAAACCCTGTTGCTGCAGTTAGGGTCGGGATCCAATTGGGCTCTTGATTATTCAGAACCCAACTCCGGATGGTTGTCGGTCAGCTTGCTCCGGCAAGATTCCATCCTTGCCTGCGCCGACTGCAAACCCTGTTGCTGTAGTTAGGGTCGGGATCCAATTGGGATAACAGATGATGAAGATGAAATAAGTGAAGAAGTAAGAGCGATTCATCCACGGATTCTGGAAGAGGAGATAGATGAGGAAGATGATAAATTAACTGAAATGATGTTGGAATATATGTGTGATAGTATTGAAATAGATGAAGTTACCGATGAAGAAGAAGCAGAGAAGCCAACATGCACTATTTGCATAGAAGGTTTGCATTTTGTCGAGGAAAATGACAATGAAAATGGCGATTGAAATCACTCTCTGCATCGTTTACCATGTTCCCATGTGTTTCACTTTGACTGCATTTGAAAGATATGCCAAACCAATTTGAAATACAGTCAAAGTGAAACACGTGGGAACATGGTAAACGACGCAGAGTACGATTTCCATAGCCATTTTCATCGCCATCTTCCTCTTCAAGAAACCGTGGATGAATCGCTCGCCCTTTCTTGTGTTTTAGAAAAATATGTTTGCCCGTTGATAACAGTGACAGGGATAGAGAAGAAGGAATTTAGAAAATGTTTCATAAATAAAAAGGCGTATTATTTTTATTATTTTAAAATATGGTTTAAATAAAAATAATTATTAAATTTTTGAATATGATAAACTATTAAACTTTTGAATATGACGAATCACACTCATGATGAACCACCACATTCTAATAAATATTAACTATCTTATGCATACTATGTCTTAAGAGTGATGTTGATAACCAGTATAGATCTATTTTTAATCTTTATTTCCTGAGAGGGGTCAAATATTTTTTCACTCTAAGCTAGTTTTCATATGAGGATAATTGGTCCCTATGGGCGCTTAGTAGATCCATAGTAAAGATGGAACCATGCTTGTTTAATTCCCCCCTAAAAAAACTACATTCCACATGAATACCATGAGTCAATACCATTGGTTCTCAATACCATTGGTCAATACCATGTGCTATCTTTATTTTTATTAACATTAATATTATGATTAATAATGCTTCTTTTGCATGGTATTAATAATAATTTCGTCCATGGTATTTGGCCCATAGGCTTCACCTAAATAAAACACCATTTTTGAGTGTTCATAACTAGCAATTGCACCATATGTTGCAAAATAAAAGTGGTAAGGCAGTGGTAGTATATGACAAAAAGACAACTTACTCCTCTCCTAGAAATATTATGATTATTGTTAGAGCTTGATTTGTTATTTTCTTGGGCAGTTTGAGCTTCTTAATTTGAGTTAGATAAGCAAAAAAGGCTAGAGAGAAAAATAAAAAGGTCATGACTTTTGACAACTTTACACTAATAAAAAAATTGATCTAAAGTAGAATAAACATATTTGTTGTAGTAATCATCTCAACCATTTTCTTAGATCCCTAATAGATGAAGGTGTAACCTCTTCTCCATTTTTTATTTCAAAGACAGAAATATCTATTTTTATAGGAACAAGCATGATCTTCAAGCTTGGGCTCTTGTCGACATATAGAACTACTGGTTGGATGTTGATATGGCGACTTTCAAGCCTTGGAGGATGTTCCTCTTGTTGTTCATGATTATTGAGAAAAAGACACTTTAAGATTGCAACAATTTGATGCAAAACTCTTTTGCAAGGGCCATTTTTAAGGACAAACACTAGAATACAAAAAACCATTTCTCTATCTATTAGGACCCCTCAACAATTATATTACAAATATAGGCAACAACCCCTCAACAATTATATTACAAATATAGGCAACAATGTGCATATTTATCCCACAATCACTTGTTTGCCTACTTGAATTTAATTTCTAGATTATACAATTGGCTAGTATTACTCTTCAACAATTATGTTACAAATATAGACAACCACCCCTCAACAATTATATTACAAATATAGAAAAAAATGTACATATTTATCCCACGATCACTTGTTTGCCCGCTAAAATTCAATTTCTAAATTATGCAACTGACTAGTCTTACTCTAATCTTACTCTTAAGTAGTAAAAGAGTATACACAACAAGAATTTCTCAAAACATAACAACATGATCAATCTAAATGGTGACACTATTTTCATACAACACACTTTGGTTTCCCATGGACTATTTCATCTTGATGGATAACGTTCCCTCCTAACCATAATGAGGCGTCGTTTTGATTATTGTTCATGAATTTTATGGCTTAAAAGGTATGACAATCAAGCTAACTATGACAGAATACGTATTTGGAAAATGTCCCCAAAACTGATGAAATGATACATCGATAAACTTTGTGGCATGTTCTTCCATTCTTTGGCATTGCAGTCCGTGTATTAAGAGGCATTTGGGATGGTTGTACTTAAAAAGGATGTGTGAGAATGATGATGTTATCCTATATACTTATTATGAATGATTTTAATTTTAATGCATACCAGAATGATTTTATATAAAATTTACAATTTTCAACGAATTAATTAAATTTCAGATTTATGAAAAATAATTATTTTACTTTTTACATCCTTGTACCTATATTCATCTTGAAACACTTAGATTTTTCAATTTCCTAGAAAATAGGGAATGAAATTATGTTTATATTCTACTCCAAATACATGATCAAATATTGGAAGTTTAGGTTTTTCCAGTTTTCTAGATAAGAGGGGAATGACATTATGTTTTTCTTGTAAAAGCAAAGTATTTTTGTGGACACAAAAGAGTTTAGGTTTAGTTTTTTTATACTTTTTATGTTGATTTTAGGTGGAATTAATTTTACGAATTTAGGTTTAGTTTTTTTTATAATTTTTATGTTGATTTAAGTGGAATTAGTTTTAATGTCGGCTAGAAAAAGAATCTAACCAGTTGTAAAAGGCTTTTATATAATTGTATGAAATTTTTTCTAATCTAGATACTCATGAGCAAGTTCTCACTTTTGACATATCTTTATATTAATAAAATATTTCAAAAAATTTACCAAAAAACTATAAGTATCTTCAACACAATGCTAGTTGAACAATAAATATACTTAAAAACAAAGCATATTCAAAGCAATATTATGCAATTTTAGTCTTTTTGAAAAATTTGAAATAACTCATATTTTTCTAAAACACAAAAAATAATATATATAATTTTTTTTACCTGAAAAAAATATTCACAAATTAATTAGAAATTTAATAAACTTAATAAGTCATTGAAATGTCTTATTAACCTATTTAAAGTATTATGGTATTTTGGTTTTTAAAATGCTTTTACATGTATTTAGTGCTAAATTATACAGTGCTAAGTATGCTATGCCTAATAAGTTCATAGTTAATATTCTAACTTAGAAGTCAACAATCTTTGTCTGTGTCTCCATTGATGTATTGTAGTATTAAGAGTGTTGATGTTCATGGCATGTTTTGACTAAAATTAACCAGAAATTTTACCATGTGGAAATCACCGTTGAAACTGGGCTGTTGCGAATCTAATCACTCACCCTAGCGAAGTTGCAAGAACAAATGATGCTTATTGTTATAGATTTCCATGGTTTCTTTGGACTTTTCATTCAGGCCAACAGAGCTTTTGGAAATATCTTTCTTGGCATTGTATGCTTTTCTTTTGATATTTATTTTTTAAGGAGCCGTTTATTACAACAAGGATAATACCTGCTATTCATGTAGTATATTTTAATTTACAAATATGATGCAAGAGCTAAGGGAGGTCATGGTTGGAGTGTTTGTCTTTGCAAACAGAATGAGTTTCAGTTAGTTTTTTTATTATTATTATTTAAATTTCTAGTGACGACATTTAGGACCTTATGTCTCAACCCACTATTTGTTTTTGTTTACGTTCTTTTTATTTTTGTTTAAAAGTTACTTTTTTAGTATAGTTAAGAAAGAATAGTTATCAAAGAATAACTAAATGTAACTACTCACAGTTGAATAGCTGTAGAGTGATCTATACAAGAAAAGGAGGAAACAGCTACTGTAATCATCATAATAGTACTAAATAGAAACAAGCATGAAGTCATTTTGAAGAAAAACAAGAAAGTCAGAATCCATATATTGCAGTCTAAGTATTTTCTTCCTAACTTAACAAAGATCATTTATCCATTTTATAACGAAGAGAGAGAATGAATAACTAACTCAGGAGCAAAAAAAGTACGCGGACAGGTTCAACAAAACAACGGAGTGAGCTTGCAAAAGAATCAAGTAAATCATTGTCAACGAAATATACAAATCCCTACAGGCACCCATAGAACTCATAACCTTTCCCTTTACTATTTAATTATAAAAAAGAAATCAGTGTGTAAATATATATCGATATCGAATACCTACACTCCAAGATACAACTGCCCAAAAATATGGCTAAGTTACAGAATAGAGGTCCTGTACAATAGTGCCAAACAAAACTTTGAGTTTCGCACGGGACCAACATGAACACAGTCTCCTAAAAACATAAATATAGTCGCAAGTACAACAACAAATTGGATACATAAATTACAGGCTACGGAAAAGGGAGGCCGAAGCCACTGCCCTCGAAAATAGACCAAGCAAGAAGCATAACCCTTCAAACAAATCGACAGAGAAACAACAAGGTGTGAACCTACCTGATAGTTGCGTAGGTGTCAGGGCACATGACCAGCCAACAATGAGCCCAGCTCCATTTCGTGTCACAACCACCAAAACAAAGCCATCAACAACCAAGAGATGGAGTCATGAAACAAGAAAACTGAAGAGAGATCCAAGGGTTAGGGAGGGCTCACTTACCAGAGCCGAGTTTTGGTAATGGAGGAAGGAAGCTGTGGGCCAAGGCCATAGTCGCAGAGTGTCCACTGCTTTCGAGGAGCAAGAACAGTCAATGATAGTCGAAAATGAGGCATAATGTTAAAACATGGAGGGAGAGAGCTTACCTTTGTTTAGATCCTCTTAGAATAACACTAAGAGTCAAGCTGCCCCAGAACCATGACCTACAAAAAAAAAAACCAAATTTACAGTTAAACAAAGAGGTGGACATTTGAAAACTAGTAGCATAATCGAAACCAAAGAACAACAAGTACCCAAGACCATAATGAGAGAACAATAAACAGAAACCCACGACTTAGACCACAGGTCCTAAAACTTCAGAACAGGGTGCAGAACAGGGTACATTGTCGAGTGTGTAAGCAAAACCCTGAGGAGTAGTGACTTGAGATAGAGTGGAAACACTCACCTTGATGGCGCAACAGAAGACTGGAGCAATAGTGGAATGAGGCAAGCTAAGGTTTCTTGGGTACAGTAGGAGGCGGGAGGAGCGAGCCCCAAGACCAGAACATTTGTCCTCAAATCATTCAAATCATACTGTCGAGCCTTAAAACCACACATTGAAAGAAATCATGCACAAAATCCAAATAAATGATATGCCGTAGGTAATGAGGGTAGGGTCCCATAAATTTTTGGTATCAAAGTAAGTTGGATTAATTTGTTTTTATCTTATATAATGGAAGTCAAAAGAAGAGGTCAGGGAGGAGCTATTCGAAGAGTAGTAGATGAAGGATCGAGGGAAGAGATTAGGATCCTCAATGCCCACTTGGCAATAATGGAAGAAGGAAGAAGAAGAGATTTGGACGCAGGAGATGTTAGTGAGGAAGAAGCTAGAGTTACGACAGATGGATCAGATGAGGAAGGACTTGAAATCAGATTGTTAAGGTCAGTTTTATTGGCTAGCAGTAAACGAAAGCCCAAGATTTCAAACTATGATGGAAGTTTGTCCACAGAAGTGTTGTTGGACTGGATTGGTGAGTTAGACAAATACTTCGAATGTGAGGAAATCAATGAAGATAGAAAAGTTAAATTCACTGCCACTAATTTGAAAGGACATGCGGCCTTATGGTGGGATAGTGTCCAAGCAGGGGGGATAAGATTAAATAAGTTACCCATTAAAAAGTGGGCCAGAATGGTTGCCAAAATGAAGGGTAAGTTTTTGCCGAAATATTACCACATTTCTCTGTATCGGCAGGTGTAGAATTTGAAACAGAGAGGAATGACGGTGAAAGAATATACTGAAGAATTTTATTGGGTGAATCTGAGAGTAGTTTACATTGAAGACACCCCAAAAAAGACAACAAGGTTTGTGAATGGCCTAAGGCTGGAGATATTAGATGAGATAAATATTCTTTCTCCAAAAATCATAGAGGAAGGAAGCAGAATGCCAGAAGAGGACGTGGAAAGGACAATCCTTTGGCAGAGGAAGGATTGCCAAACAACAGTGAGGAAGGCAGTAGTTCAAAGACCTCACGGACAACAGAAAAGAAAGGTAGCACTAGGGGACGAAGGCCATCCCAAAGAGGAAGGGGTAATGGCAGAGGCAGAGGGGTTGCCTACCAGTTTTACAAGTGCCACAAGTGGGGGCACAGGTCCTTTGAGTGTCAAGAAGGTGAACATACTGGACAAAGAGGAGCATATGTTTCTCAAACAGAGGAAGCAGAAACACCACCGCAAGAGGTAGACAATGTACCAGAGACAGGAGAGGCCTTAGTCTTAAATAAGGTACCATTGAAACCGATAAAGGAGACAATTGAACAAACCCAGAGAAAGGCATTATTCCAAATTGTGTGAAAGTCACATGGAAAATTCTGTAAACTGATTATAGACAGTGGAAGCACTGATAATCTAGTTGCAACAGAGATGTAGGAGAAATTGGGTTTGAAAAGGTTGAAGCACCCAACTCCCTACATGGTGTCTTGGTTACAGAAAGCACATCAAATACTAGTTGATGAGCAGTGTGAGTTGGAGTTCTATATCGGAAAATATAGGGACAAGGTGATTTGTGACATCATGCCCATGGATGTGTGTCATATTATGCCAGGTAGACCATGGCAGTATGACAGAAAACTTGTTCATGACGGAAAAACAAATTGTTACAAGTTTGTCAGGGATGGGATTAAGCATACCCTAGTACCCATCAAGGAAGAAGAAACAACAGAAACTAGTGGGACAAAAGAGCTACTGACAGGAGGAAAAGAGTTTTTAAAACAGATTGAAGATAATGAGATAAAGTATGCCATTGTAAGGAGAACGAGAACAATGTTGTTGCACAGTGAAATTTCTGGCTTACCTGAAGAAATCCAGGATTTGCTGCAGGAATTCAGCGACATTGTGGTGGATGATTTACTGGATAAATTACCACCAAAGCAAAGTATTAGTCATCGCATAGATTTCATCCCTCGAGCTAGTTTACCAAACAAAGTTGCTTACTAGATGAGTCCTAAGGACAACGAAGAAATCAGGAAGTAGGTACACGAATTGTTGGACAAAGGATTGATACGGGAAAGTTTAAGTCATTGTGCAGTTTCGACAGTTTTAGCTCCCAAGAAAGGAGGCGAGTGGCAGATGTGTATAGATTCAAGAGCAATAAATAAAATTACTATCAGGTACAGGTTTCCATTGCCACGAATGGATGACATGATGGACTGCTTGAGTGGAGAAACATATTTTTCGAAGATAGATCTAAAGAGAGGATACCACCAGATTAGAATAAGAGAAGGGGACAAATGGAAAACATCTTTCAAAACCAATGAAGGTCTATATGAATGGCTGGTGATGCCATTTGGATTGAGTAACGCCCCTAGCACCTTCATGCGCCTAATGAACGAGATGTTGAAGGAGTTCATTGGAAAATTCATGATTGTATATCTTGACGATAAACTGATTTTCAGCAAAACCAAGGAAGAACATTTTCGACACGTTAGATATGTCTTGGAGAAGTTACAGTAGAATAAGTTGCTGATAAATTTTAAAAAATGTTATTTCTTTCAGAAGGAGTTAGTTTATTTGGGTTTTGTGATTGTAGAAAATGAGCTGAAAATGGACCTAGAAAAATTTGTAGCTATAATCAGCTGGCCATCCCCTAAGAGTTTGTTCGAAGTTCGAAGTTTTCACAGGTTGGTAAGTTTCTATCGAAAGTTTATAAAGAATTTCGGTGGAATCTGTGCACCCATGTTGGATACCATCAAGAAGGCAAGTCAACATTTCCATTGGATTGAAGTTGCAAAGAAGAGCTTCCAGATATTGAAGAAGAAGATCATTAAAAGGCCGATTTTGAGGTTTCCTAATAAAAAAGAAATAATTGTGTATATATATCGATATCAAATACCTATAGTCCAAGATACAACCGCCCAAAAATACTGCTAAGTTACAGGATATAGGTCCTGTACAATAGTGCCAAACAAAGCTTTGAGTTTCCAATGGGACCAACATGAGCACAGTCTCCTAAAAACATAAATACAGTTGCATATACAACAATAGCCTGAAGGCATAAATTACAGGCTACAAACTAGGGAGGCCGAAGCCACTACCCTCGAAAATAGACCAAGCAAGAAGCATAACCCTTTAAACAAATCGACAGAGGAACAACAAGGTGCAACCCTACCCGATACTTGTGTAGTTGTTAGGGCACACGACCAACCAACAATGAGCCCAGCTCCATTTCCTGTCATGACCACCCAAATGAAGTCGTTAACAACCAAGAGACAGAGTTGCAAAACAAGAAAATCGAAGATAGAGCCAAGGGTTAGGGAAGGCTCACTTAACAGAGACGAGTTTTGCTAACAGAGGAAGGAAGTCGTGAGCTAAGGCCACAGTGGCAGAGTGCCCACTGCTTGCCAGGAGCAAGAACAGTCAACGATAGTCGAAAACGAGGTAGAATGTTAAGACATGGAGGGAGAGAGCTTACCTCTATTTAGATCCTCTTAGAATAACATTGAGATTCGAGCTGCCCCACAACCATGACCTGTAGAAAAAACCCAAATTTACAGTCAAACAACGAGGGCAGCATCTGAAAACTAGTAGCATAATCGAATCCAGAGAACAACAAAGACCCAAGGCCATAACCAAAGTCGAATAAACAGAAACCCATGATTGAGACCAGGGATCTTGAAACTTCAGAATAGGGTGCAGAACAGAGGACATTGTCGAGTGTGTAAGCAAAACCCTGAGGAGTAGTGACCTGAGACAGAGCGGAAACACTCACCTCGACGATGCAACAGAAGACCAGAGCAATAGTGGAATGAGGCGAGCTAGAGTTTCTTGGGTACAGTAAGAGGCGGGAGGAGCGAGCCCCAAGACTAGGACACTTGTCCTCAAATCAATCAAACCATAGTACCGTGCCTTAAAACCACACATCAAAACAAATCATCCATGAAATCCAAATAAATGATATGTCGTAGGTAGTTAGGGTAGGGTCCCATCAAAATATGTTTACTGCAGTACTGAAATTTAGGAAAATTATTATAGAGGTTTTGGAAATATCTGTTTTGGTGCATCATATCCATTGTTATCGAAACCTAATTTAACATTTTCCAAGTTGAATGTGGGTTAAATTAATCAATACCTGAAGCTTTTCCTCGAAAAAATCAAGTATAACTTCTGGAATATTCCTTCAGACTCCTCCATCAATACTCTACTCCAACATTGAAATTTAGGAAAACTACTGTGAAGGTTTTGGAAATATCTGTCTTGGTGCAGCATAACCATTGTTATCGAACCTAATTTAACATTTTCCAAGTTAAACATGGGTTAGATTAATGAATACTGGAAGCTTTGCCTCTAAGAAATCAAGAATAACTTCTGGAATATGCCTTCATACTCGGTCAATACTTAGAACTCATATTTCCAATAAGGATTCCTGTAGGCCGTAGAAATTGCTAATGTTGGATGATTATCACATTATTTTATATCAAGAGATGAAAAATCATTGCATTCCCATTTTGGGAATGGAGGAAATAGTTAGGATAGTTTCCACCTCATAAAATAAACAAATCCTAAATGGCTAATGTTGGATGACTATCAAATTCTTTTATATCAACAGATGAAGAATCATGGAATTTTGGTTTTGAAAATGGAGAAAATAGTTAGGATAGCTTCCACCTCATAAAATAAACAAGTCTTAAATCATTTTTTTGTAGAAGTATATACGAATGGTCGTTATTTACCTGTGAGATGGTTATGGGTTACTCCAATGACAAATGGTGAGATGGTTATGACATCATTCGTGTGTGAGGGTTATGGGATTATTTGTGAGAGTAGAGGATGGTTTAATTTTCAATAATAAATCTTACGGTTTAGATGATGTAGAGTGCCATTTAGGCGATTTTATCTGAGATAAAATGTTTACTGAGTAAATATAAAGTGAATTATGGAATCAATATAAAAAAATGCTTTATTTATTTACCAAATCTTTGATTTATTTATATTTTTATTAATTTACTATAGCTCTTTTATAAATATGGTATTTGGCACATAGTATTAAATGGTATTTGACCCATAGGCTTCACCTAAATAAAACCTCTTTTTTTACTCTTCTTTGAACATAAAGAGGTGGTTTATGGATTAAATATAAATAGAGGTTTTATTTATTTACGATACCTCTAGTTATGGTGTTTGACCCATAGGCTTCACCTAAATAAAACTTTTTTTTTTACTCTTCTTTGAACATAAAGAGGTTTGGACTAAATATAAAAAGAGGTTTTATTTATTTACCATACCTCTAGTTATTTATATTTTTATTTATTTATCATACCTATTTTTTCAGTGTTCATAAACTTCTTTATATTTTAAATTTATATTGTGTTTATACATAATAATAATTAGATTGATTTCTAAATGGGGTCGAAGTTAGATTAAAATGTTACATGTTTACATTTACATTTATGTTTACATTTACGTTTACAAGTTTATGTGAGATCTACCCCCATACTCGGGGTCTCTCTAACAATAACAATGGAGCATGGGGATTTTGAGAGAAATTTTAATATCAATAAAATAAAATTTTATTTTAAAATAATTCAATTTAGTGATAAAAATAGATTTGGGGTGAGGATAGCCATGGAAAATGATGATTTTGGAAATGTTAATGAAAATATTTTTATTGCTAATATACTTAAAATAAAATAATATTAGTAAAATAAATTTATTTTAATATTAATAAAATAAAATTAGATTGAAGGGTTAAGTTATTTGGTTTTATGGTAAGTCATCATGTTAATTCTTTTCAATACTCTTGGCTTTAGGTTTTATTAGTTGCATGACTAGTCTTCTTGGCATGTCATTTGGTCAATTCTCCTCAACACTAAGCTATACTAGTTTGGTCCAACAATTGAGCTCAACACTCTTCGGTTTAAGCTGGAATGTGATCCTTAATTTGACCAAATAATTTTTGGAAATATATTAATAAAAAAATTAATAATTATTTTATTTTTATTTTTTTGGTAATTTCAAAAAATAATTTTAAATTAATATTTAAATAAAAAATAACATTATATAGATAACATTTAAAATAAAGTTTGGATTTATTAAAATCCATTTTAATTTTTATCTCTTGTAATATTAAATCTCAGATTTATATCTCAAAAAAATTAATCTAAATCTGAATTAAAATAAATCTAAAATAATAGTAATATTAATATTAATTATAAATTAGTATATATGATTCCACAAATTATCCAGTAAAAGCTACCTTTTATTCCTCCCGTGGAACTTCTAGGTGGAATCTCATCCATCCAGCCCATCTCATGGCTTTTATATGCAATAGATGGTGTGGGCGAAGTTACTTAAAAACCAATAATAATTTTAGTTTAAAATTAATTTCCACCATTTTTAAATGTTTATTTTTATTTTATATCAAATTTTATATAATTAGATAAATTAATTTAAAAAAAAAAAAAACCAATTTTTTAGTATAGAGAATTAATGTAATTTTTTTATTGAGCTTAGATCTAATGTCTATAGTATGTTAGAAATATGTAACCTAAAGTAATATAATGTTAACATTTTGATTATGTAAAAATAAAATTAAAATATGGTAGAGATGTGTAATTTAATGTAATGTAAACATTGTAACTTGGTGAAAAATAAAATTAAAATAACAAAAAAACAAATTAACATTATAAAAATTAAATAATGAAAAAAATGACTCATGGAATTCCTCTATCATATAATCTATTTAAGGGGATTAAACTAGCTTAGATTCAAGTTAGATTGATGTTATATTTAGATACATAATTAGTAGCATTCAATCCATGTAGCCTATAAAGGTAAAAAAACATATTATGGATATGTTGGCACTAGGCATTTGTGTGTAGAGGTGAGGAAATATTAGGAAAAATATAATTATTACATTTTATCTAATATGTTTTCCTACCTCCATCCACTTTTTACTAAGTTATATTTGCTAAAATATAATACTATAATATTAAAATTTACCGGATATACTTCTTATTGTAATTTTTCTTTATATTTGTAATTTAAAAGTAAACAAGCTTAACTATAAAATTAGTAGGAGTCAGGGGAAATATTAAGTAGAATGTAATATTTAGGGTGGGGTATGATCTGAAATATTAGGTAAAATTTAATAATAATACTTTTTAATTAGTATTAGGCCACATGTGTAGATGTAATGTAAGTAAACATTTTTAATAATTAATATAGACATGTTCCATCTATAAATTTAATTAATAAGTTCATAAAAACATAGTATTTACAATATGAAAAGATATTTAATCATGAATATTTATCATGGATATTATTAACTTCTAATTAGGTTTTTCTACAATACCATGGGCCAATACCTACAAGAGAAATGTAAAGAAGGAGAGGAGGGAAGAAAATTATAATACCATGGGCCATCTAGGCTTTTGATTATTATGTTATGGATCTAGGTTTTTACACCATGGACCAATACCATCGCTTATCAATACCACATGCCCAAAAACCATCACTTAATTCAAAATCAAAATATTTTACAAATACTTTATTTTAATTTAATTTTAAAACATTTTAAAATTGAATCTAAAAGAAAAAATGTTAGAATTACTTTTGAGGTATATATAAACCTTCCATCCTCACGAATACTAACAATATTCCCATAGAGATTAAATGGAGGTTTTAATAAATTAAAAATTGAGAATACTTTTATATATACATAGGTGAAATTTATATAATACAAAAAATATTATAAACAACCATGATAGATGCATATTAACCAAGGATCCAACGGAAATGAGAAAGAAAAGTGATTAACAATGATAGATGAAAGATAGTGCATGATTCTTTTAAGTTTTTCATTATTGTATTTTCTTTTACATGATTGATCCAAAATATAGGTTTAATATTTTACAACAAATTATCTTTTTTTTTTAATTGAGATACTTTCTTAAATACAATACAATGGGATCATATTTAAGAAAGTGAACTAGATGGAAGGGGGAATAGAGTGGGGGAGAGAGACATAGAATTGGGAGAGATAGTGAGAGAGGGAAAGGAAGAGAGAGAGGAGGGGGAGAGAGGGAAGGAGAGAGATGGATTTGGAGGGGGGGGGAGAGGGAGAAAAGAACAAAGAATTTGAGAGATAGATGTGGAGAGAGAGGGAGTGACAAGGGAGAGATGAAGATGGAATGAGGGGGAGAGGAGACGAGGGAAGAGAGAGACAATGCGGGGATAAAGATAGGGAAAGAAGGGATAGAGTGTGTATGTTGGGGGGAGAGATGGAGGGAGGTGGGAGAGAGAGATGAAGTTTGAAGGGGAAGAAAAACATAGAGAGAGAAAGGTGGAGAGGGAGTGGAAAGGAAGAGATGGAGAGAGAAGAGCACGAGAGAGAGAGAGAGATAGAGATAGAGAGAGAGAGAGTGCGTTTTGGGGGTGAGATGGAGAGACAAGGGGAGATAGAGATATATATGGGGTAGGGGAGAGGGTAGAAGAGAGAGGTAAAGAGAGGGAGGGAGGAAGAGAGATATATGGGGGAGAGAGAGAGAGAGGGAGAGAGAGAGAGAGGAAGAGGGATAGATAGATAGATAGATAGACATGGGGTGGGAGAGAGAGTATGTGACATGTGTTTAGGGGGTTGACATAGAGAGACAAATAAAGAGAGATGGAGGGGCAAGGGTATAGAGGGAAGAAGAGAAATATAGAGAAAGGGAGGGAGAGGGAGATAGGGAGAGAAAGGGGCGAGAGGGAGGGGAAGAGAGAGAAGGAGAGGGGGGAGATAGAAACAGAATGGAAGGTGGAGAGAGAGGCAGTAATAAAGAGGCACATAGAGACAAATACAAACATAGAAGTTAGATCTAAAAAGTCATGAATATTTCGGATTTTGACTAAAATAGATGTATTGATTTCAATGTAGTTGATTTCTATTACTATTTGATCACATGCACTATATGCATTTATTTCCGTGTAGATGTCAATTTATAATCGTATTTAATACCTTACACTAGATGCATTTATTTCAGTTTTGATGTTGACTTATACTCCTATTTAATTGCTTGCACATGATGCATTGGTTTGAGTGTAGATATTGTTTTCTAATCCTATTTAATCACCTGTACTAGATGCATTGATTTCAATGTACATGTCGATTTCTAATCCTATTTAACACCTTACACTATATGTATTTATTTCATGGTAGACGTTGATTTCTACTCATATTTGATTGCTTGCATTATATGCATTGGTTTCATTGTAGATATTGATTGTTAATCCTATTTGATTTCTTTCACTAGATGCATTGATTTCAATATAGATGTTGATTTCTAATCCTATTTGATTGTTTGCACCATTCATTTTAGTGTAGATGTTGATTTCTGTTTTGATGAAACTAGATGTATGATGTACATTAATTTCAAAGTAATTAGATTAATATTGTGCATTGGTTGTAGCGTAAGCATATATCTACATCCTCCATCTATTTCTTTATCTCCCATTGTGTCTCCTTCTCCATCTCTCTATCTCACCCCCTAAAAATACACACTCTCTCTCCATATCTATCTATCTCTCTCTCCCTCGCTCCATTTCCCCTCCCTCTCCCTCTCTTCCCCTTCTCTCTCTGTCTAACATTTCTCTCTCTATATCTATATCTCTTCCTCCCTCCCCATCTTTGCCTTTCTCTTCTTCCCTCTCTTGCCCCCCATCCATATCTTATCTCCCTCGACTCTCCTTCTCACCCCCAAAAACATACACACTCTCTCTTAGTGTAAGCACATAAAAATTATTCATGACATGCATTGACTTATGTCTTACACTAATTCAACCATAAATACAATACTTGAATTTTCATCCTAAATAAAATGTTTTCTTACCCTAAATGTTTTCTTATTGAAACTATACATTATTTATAATTGGCTATATTCTTATTATTATGATTTACCATCATTCAACATTTTTAATTACTTTGCATTCAAACACGGTAATATAAAATAACTACCATTGAAAATTATTTGGGGTTTAACACTCCACAAGTCACAATTATTGACTTTGGAGAAAATTATTATTAATATTGGAGAGCCATAGAGACAAACTATGTTGTTTACTACAGTGCCTCAAGTTAAATATTTGAATGGTCTATGATTCCAACTACTCTTTTCATATGATCAATATGAAAAAATGGAAAAAATAATAGGTGTGACAATAGGAACAATATAACAAAATAGTCTTAGATTGATCGCAATTAAGATTATTTATAATTGACTATATTCTTATTATTCACATTTTCTATCAATCAAAATTGTTACATTGACACTTTGCACTCAAAATTTTTATTTCATAATTTTTCATCATTCAAGTTACTAAGAGTCTCTCTCGTCTCAACAAACTGGGGTAACTAAGAAAATTTTAAATTAAATTGACCAAATTAATCTAAGACATATTTAGCATATTTAAAATGATCAAAATAATTAGATATTCAACAAATTTTTTATGACTGCACATGAATGAAACCAACCTAGATCCATCCTAACACTGGATCTATCAAGCGCCGAGAGAGATCAAATAGCTCAAGGTGCAAACCTTTCCTCAAGTTTTGCACTAAAAAAATAGGTTTGTGCCTTAAGAGATTTGATCCCTCTCTACGCTTGATAGATCATGTGTTAAAATGGATTTAAGCTTGTAATATCAATCTGAATGATATTAATAGTGATTAGTAATGATGAAAATAATAATATTGATTATTTTAATATTAGTAATGATAATAATTTTAATAATTTTAAATATTATAATAAATTACAATTGATTTAAATAATAATATCAATAGTAAGAATTATAATTCTTTCTCTCCTATTTTAAAAGAGGGTGCTCAATCTTCACAAATTCTCTTTTAATCCCTTGGTGTATTATTTTCTAAAAAAAAGGTTAAACTCTACCCTAGCATTAAGAAAGATCTTAGTTGAGGATATTATTTGCAACATTGAATTTGGCATAAGGACTTGTCTGATCCCATTAAAAATATCAGTAGTCATTATTGTGCAATTATTCTTAGGAAAGCTAAACCTCCTAGGAGCAATATTGGCAAGTTGAAATTTGAGGCCCTTAAAGTTTAAAGAATAACCCCCACATTGTTGTCCTTAAAGTTGATAAAGGAGGGTAGTTTTTATCTTAGATAAGGATGACTACAGAAGAAAAATGATACAAAACTTGTGTATCAACGGTATTTATATAAAGCTCAGTAAGAACCCCTAAACAAAAAATCTACAGTTGTCTCCTTAGCTATTAAATCTAATAGCTCTGTCATCTCCATAAACCATAAACTAACTGACAACAACCCTCTCACTCCGATAATTTGTGGGCTTCCCAAGATTCATAAGGAGGGCACTCCCCTTAGACCCATTGTCAATATATTAGGTGGGCTTACTTATCTTTTAGCTAAATATTTAGCCTTGAAGCTTAGGCCCCTTATTGGTCGTACTAATTATTTTGTCAAGGACTCTTACTCTTTTGCGAGTGAGTTAAAAGGTGTAAATTTGAGCGTAATGATATTATGGCTAGATTTGATGTAGTTTCTATTTGCACCAATGTCCATATTAATGAGGTTGTTGAGTTAATTAATCACATCACTCACCCTCATACAACAAGGGTTGTTGAGATTTGTCTTACTCTTAATGTTTTTAGCTTTGACGGTGAATTCTATGAACATATATGTGGCAACGTTGTCATGTGTTTTCCTCTCTCTCCCATCATTGCTAATTTGTTCATGGAAGATGTTGAATAAAGCTTTGGCTTCAACTCAATTATGATCAAATTTGTTCATGGAAGATGTTGAATAAGGCTTTGGCTTCCTCTCTGTTGCTTTCACTTCGTTTTGAAAAAGAATTTTGTTGAGTACTGTCGCTTTAAAAGTAATTCAGTTTTGCACATAGCTTTCTTAACGTCATTAAGAGAGCTGAAAACAAATAAATGCATGTGAATTTGCATTTTTGATTGCTTGGCTTGATTTAGGACTGTGCATTTTAGCATGTGTTCTGTGCTCTGTGAGGAAAAGATTCTTGACTTTCTTCCCTTTAGTAGCTAGGATTTTCATTGCTGAAAGGAGATAAAACATTTGTTTATCATCTTAGAATGCATTTTAGGAATTATACATACATCACGTGGTGAACCTGAAAGGCAAACTGTTAAGAAAGATCAACTTAAAATAAATCCAATGATCTAACAACACTTGGAACTTAACGCAAACATTTAGAGGTCTAGGCTAGAGACATATTCTGGCGTTGTAAAGCCTGGTAAATGTGCTTTCAGTGTTTGGTGGGTGATTCCTCCACCTGAGACGACAAGTGCCAGTACGGACTTGTGCTCCACGTACCGTCGTGTATATATTGGGAGACCACAATAGGCTGCATCCTTTATCCTTAGGAAGCCGTGTCTGCCGCCCTATCGATCGTAATGCACCGAACATAGCATTCGGGAAGATTGACTGCTGTACCGTAAAAAGTATTCTATAGTTTTACGATTGGTTTGGTAATCCTCTCTGCCTAGATCTCCAGAGAAGTCCATTTTGCTCCTTTTCAGACTCCTTAAAGGAAAAGTTCCTCTGAGTGCTTGTCACTTCAAGCTCAATAAAAATCGAAGGCGACTAGAGTCATCTTTTTTTTCTTCTTGACTCTCTAAAATTGAAAAAACAAGTTGTGTCAAAGCGTCTAAAATTCATTTAATTAGAAAAACTTTTTTCCCTTTTTATTTTGAGTTGATTAAGTAATCCACAATCGTGGAAGAAAGTCAATCAAAACCCCGTCGTTCATGGAGACTTACGAGTCAACCATCGTTGACTCCAAAAGCGAAGCCATTCCGGACGAAGCAAACTCGTTTAACTGGATCAAAGTCCCATAGGTTGGTTGGAGCAATCACTCCAACATCCTAAAAGACTTCGGTTACTCCGAACATTTCTGGAATCCCTGCCTCTACAGAAGAAATTCTGCAACAGAAAAAGGACATTACAGCTGATCCTAGTGTGACGGTTAACACTTCTATTCCTGAACCGGCTCTATCTACAGCCGATTCAGAAGTTGTTACTCCCCAACCATCTGCTACTGCAGAACTTACATCTTCTTCGATACCAGAAATATTTTACGGACCTAACACTCTACTTCTTCCTCCTGGATTGATTGCGATTGTGGAGGATCCTCCATCTAGCACTCCAACGCAACTTTGAGCTGGGATCGCCCTGTATCCTTCTTCGTTAGAAAATATTCACCCACCCTCGGAAGTTCCTGAAGAATTGCTGAGGAATCTCTTGGATAGGCTTAATATGTCTGAACAACCGTCAACATCAAGGACTGTGTCACCCGACACAGCAACAGCGGAAGCTCCTTCTGCTATTCCGACAATGTTCGTCGGCGTGTCATCTGTCCCAAACAGCTTTCAATCACTGGATGGAGTCCATCCAGGGACTATTTCGACAGTATGGACTGTTCCCGTTTGTTCGTCCGGAATTATATCTGGAATCTCTTACGTTGAGTCTCGACAAATTGATCCGTCACAAGGTCAATTTGGGAAAATTGGTCCCCAAAGGCAAATTATTCCTTTGAGCACTGGATTACCATCATATGGAGGGTCGTATACCCTTTCATTGTCTTCCCCAGAAGGACAACCATGCGTGAGTTCACAACAGAATTTGGGTTATGCTGGAATCATAACTAGCGGTTGGGTACCAGTCTTGTCTCAACAACCAAGAGTTGTATGCTCAATACAACAAAGTTCACCTATGACAAACATTCCCACTACGCTGGCTATTGTGGCAGTATCGCAAGTACAAGTGTCACCAATTGTATGCCAACCTCAAGTTTCGCTGGTCGCCATACAACAATCTCTTGTACCTCCGACACAACCACAGTCACCCACTAGTGGAATAGCACAGGTTCAAATGGGGAACACCAATCCCCATCTTGGTCAAACAGTCAGTGTTGGACAATAGTCCATGGCTTCACAACCATGGCTAGTGCAATACCAACAACCGCAATTCCAGCAAGCTTACCAAGGATAAGATCAACAAGTCTTTGCAAGTAATGGGCAGCAGTATCAACCATATCATAATGGTTATGCCCATCAACCTTACCAAAGTTACCAACATCAAATGCATTATGCTGGCATGCAAAGACCGACTGCTCAAACAATTCCATCTTATCCTCGGTATGCTCAACCAAGCCTGAATCAACAGTTGCCCTTCATGGCAACTCTAGAGTTACCGGATCTAAGTCGACTAACAAATGATCCAATTTCCTACGCCCCTTAGTGGCTGGCGATTCCGCATAAACTTCCATCGGATATTCCTAAATTTAATAGAAATCCGGGCGAAGACCCATCGAATCATGTGATGACCTTTCATTTATGGTGTTCATCAAACACTCTCAATGGTGATTCGATTCAGCTTTGCCTCTTTCAGCGCACGTTAATTGGTCTGGCAGCAAAGTGGTATATCGAACTGCCTAGAGCTTCGTTTCATAACTTCAGTACCCTAGCCACAACCTTTTAAACCCATTTTCAGTTACCTATTAGGTACCAAACAGGAATTGAGCTACTTACCAATTTCAAACAAATGATAGCCACTCACATATCCGATCATATTCATGAGTGGCAGCGTCGTTGTAGAATGGTAAAAACATATGTTCTTGATCAGCTATTCGCTGAATGGTTTATTAAGTCACTGTTACCCGCTATTACAGAAGATGTGGCAAAGGGGGGAGTCGTCACTGAAGAGCAAGTTATTGCTTGTGCACAATATCTAGACTTGATCTATACTCAGTCTGGAACACTCTACGATAAAATCCCTGACGCTCCTAGACCAGAATTCTCCGTTCCTCCGCCTCCTAAATCAAACAAAGAGTCTCATGCCAGCGATGGTGTGATAGGTACGACAAGCACTAAAACCACAAAGGCCACATTGAAAAAGGCACGCACGGTTTCGAGTCAAGATGAAAGTGAGGAATTTCTAGCCTCGGAAGTAAATGCCGTGTCAGCAGACAAAGGCAAAGAAACCAAGCAACCAAGAAGCAAGAAGAAAAAACAAGGGAAGAAGAAAAACCAAGGAGACTCATCCCCTAGAAAATATTCTGCAAACCCTTCTGGGAATGTGAAACCAAAAACTCCATGTCATATATGTGACAAGGATCACTGGACAAAGGAGTGTCCATATAAAGAAGAACTTAGGAAAATCTTTCAAAAGTTCAAAATCCTCAGCTGTACTGATGGATCCATTTCCAAACCTAGGAACAAATCTGGTTGCTAGCGAAAATGCTTCCTTGTCCCGAGTGCTAATGTTGTCAGTCTCGAAGAAACTGAATGATGCTCTAATAACAACAAGGAATAAAGATTACGGGAATCCACAAATGTTAAACAACAAGGATAAAGATCAACCTAGTAGTTCAACAACGACTTCAACAGAAGTCGTGCCACCCATCATTCCTGAATTAACAATAAAACCGCCAAAGGGAGTAGTACACAAATCAACGTTTAATCCTCGTCTTTGAGCAGCGCAACGCTGTAGGATTTAGCTCAATTGCCATCCGCGATGTCGACTCTTGAAGTACTGAAAAATTTCCCCTCCCAAAAGCAGGCTTTATTATCAGCAATAGGTTGGATTGATCCAACGGATTCCAATCTTGTATCTTTTAATCATAAAGGACACGAACCTTAGTTACCAGCTCAACTATCTTTCCTCATTCAAGTGAAAGACCTCAACAAAAATGTTCATAGAACAATTATTGATGAGGGGGCATCAACATGTATCATGTCGATGAGTTACTGGAAAACTCTGGGGTCTCCGTCTTTGTCGCGATCATAAACAACATTAAAAGCATTTGATGGACGAACATACACCACATATGGGATACTGAGTAACTTGTAAGTCGAACTGGGGGGAAAAACAGTAGAAATCAATGTTGAAGTCATCAACGGGAATCTTGATTACAACATCCTACTGGGAAGACCCTGGATATATGCCATGGTAGCTGTTGTGTCAACCTACTTTAGGAAAATTGCATTTCCATCCCAAGGGGGAATTACAATCATCGACCAACAAACTTTTCTCCCCAACAATTCGCAAGTTACGAGAAGCATTCTGATGATCCATGGAAGCCCTAGCATGCTTCATAATATCGGAGTAGGCCTACTAAAATACCCTACGTTAATGGGAACTTTTACCTTGCCACCTCCTACCAATTTGGCGGAAGTAGCTAATGTAGGAACCTGTAATATGATATCTTCCATTGAAAAGATGTCAGAAAATGATGTTAAAATGGATCATTCGCAAGTTTTGCGTCCAATCCTGCTGGAAATATTATAGAAATCAATGTTCTTAGCATGGAAGGGAAACTAGCATCAACGCTCGTCATGCGTTTGGATAGATAAGTCTAAGGAATATGGCACCCCTTCAGATCCTTGGTCGCAAGTACACATTACAGATGAAGGAATCATTCAAATGATGATGATTGATGGGGCACCATGGGAAGATTACCACCATCGTTCCCATCTTCCGACTTGGAAAGAAGATATCTTCGGTGACCTACACCATCCCTCAGTATTTGAGTTTCTGACGAATACTGTAAACACGGTGGATTTCAAGAGAAGCCTATCCAATATCTAAGAGACTATTGCCATAAACAGCTCGACCAAAATAGATGTTGTAGAGAACATTCATGTTGGCAAATCTTGTTCTTCTTCCATGTTATCACTCAGGTTGTCCCTAAGCTCCTATAGGGATACAGCTGAGGTAACCAGAAACCAATCTTTGGATTGCAGGTTCTAGCCCACCTGCAATCAGAGAGGGCTCTCTCTTAATGATTCAACTTTGTTGATGATTTTAGGCTAGCTTTTGGCTCAGGGGTTTTTGTTTGTGTTTGGATGGAAGGAAAATGCTTTTAGGAAGAGAGGCAATTTATGAAGTGATAAGTTTCAAACCATTGGGCATGGAGTCATGGGTTAAGATTATCAGTGCGTCTTTCTGGTCATAAGAGAAATAATGAAGTAGGATAGCTGCTCATAACACAATCTTCAGACTAAAAGGATGAATGATATGTAAGGAACGAGAGGCACTTAAGAATCTCTCATTTAACTTAACAGAGAGAAAGATGATCTCTATCTAGGGGCAATGAAGAATCCTTGGATAACTGTCTTGGGTTAAGGAAAACATGAGCCATGTGGAATTCATATTTATGCATAAACAGAGGAAAACATAAAGAAACAATAGGAATTGAGCATAGAGTGTATTTAAACAAATTCTAAGCTAATCTTTCTTTATGTTGTTTAAGAGCATAATTCATGAATGAAAACAGAGGTAAGAAGCACTTATTGAGTTATGCACAGCACGAGAATTTCACAATCACTCTTCAACCAGTAAACACAGTGAACAATCCATTCTCCAAGTCTCATAAGCAGTCTTTGGTTATAGAAACTTATCAGATATTACAGTGCGAGTCTCTCGTGGAGCAAAATCAGCTAGAGATAGCTTGTTGACGAATCAACCAACCAACCAACCCGTAATACATTATTCAGGGTTGTCTTTATAGTGCAAATATCTCAAACTATTTATTACAATTGACCTAAAACAGGTCTGCAAAAAGAGCTTTCTAAACCTAAAATTGTGCCAAAATTAAATGCATGTAAATATCTATCGAACTGTGTCAGAGGTAGCCGGATTAAAAGGAGTGCAATCTGGCCCTTGGAGCCTCGATGCAGTATTGCTGGAATAACTGTGCTTTGGGATCTGCAGTTCTGTTCTGGTGCGAGTTAAATGTGCAATAACCATGATTTGAGAGTTTTGAGTAGCCTCGCCCTCTTTCTTTGACTTTGCTGGAAGGTATTAAATTTTATCCTACTTTGGGCCACTGTTAAGATCTTCGCTGATACTCTTTGTCGCTACATTGATGGTCTCCACCGCTTTCTGATACTCTTTGACGTGTTTTCTCTCTGTGAATTTGATCTGATACTCTTTAATCTCTGTCTCTAGTCTCTTCCTGTCTTCAAATCGGTTTAATTTGGCAAAATCGAGCAATTTCGGGCCTTTTCGGTGCAAAACGGGCCAAGGAATCAAAAGATTCCCTAAAGATTCCCCAATATGGCCTATTTCCGGTAGAGATGCGCAATTACTGCCTCTGTTTCTCATTCCGGAGCTCCGAAGCACGATTTTTCTTCTTGCACGAATTTTCGGTTTTTTGGCTGCTGACGTTAGCATGACGTCAGCAGTACGGCGGATGATGTGATCATGCTGATGTCAGCAGTGGGGTCCTTTGGTACAGATGTGACGTCAGCATGCTGACATCATCAAGGTGACGTGGCAGTACGGCGGGGTGACGTGGCAGGGTGACGTGGACCGGGCGTAGGCAGGGTGAGGTGACGTGGAGTGACCTGGCAGGATGAGGTGGCGCTCTTGTTATGTGAGGGGAGGGCGGTTTTCCCTGTGCATCGGACCGCCTTTGGTACGAAGGTGGTTTCTGTCAGGGGCGGCCCGATGCAATGGTAGGCCGCCACCTGTCTCGGTGCACGACGATAAAACCGTCGGACATCGGGTGGTAACCTACCACCGTAATCGGGTGCGCGATGTGATCAAGGACCGTCAGATTTGGGGGAGGCGATCCGACGGTGGATGGGAAAGGGAGATGCATGGGGTTTAGCAAAGGCGCGAGCGTGTTAAAGACTTAATTTTTCATGGTGCAGTGGGTTTTTAACTTTAGAAAATGGGTAAATCTGTTTGCGCGGTGAAAACTTATCAAACAAACATTAATATTTTTCACAGAAGAATGCGCAGGGAAGGTTATTTAGCATTTGGAATCAGTTCCCTTAGTGTTTGGAAGGGGTCCATACACTTGGGAGTGGGAATTCTTGCCGAGGGAAGGTTCGTACTAAAGTCCAGGTGACTTAGTAATTCCCAGTGAAGTATTTATGGTTATATTTCAACCAGGGGGAGGGGATATTTACATAAGGGGATTATCTACATAGTTTTAGTATGGGTACAGGGAAAATATAGGGAGTTAAATAATAATGTTAGTAGTTAATATGGAGATGACAAGAAAGCACTAAGTTTCAAAAATATTAGGCTTGAAAAGGGGAGATAGAACCTTATAGAGAGAGTATGGATTCTCTTTGAGTGAAACAGGTCTTCACCCAAGCTAATGACATGAAAATGATGAAACTAAGAGATATCAAGCAGATCTTGACCTCTTTTTGGGGAAATTAGTTAATGATTTGGGGGAGATGGAGAAAGGAAGTTAGTTATGCCTGTTCTTAGCTCTTTCACATAAAAATGCCTGGTGATTGTGTCCTGAGTAGAGATGACACCCTGAAAACATGGAATTGATCAGCAATCAAGATTCTGCAACCTCAAAACTACCTACCCAGCCTACTTACCTAACATTTTTCCTTCTTTTGGTTTGGGTGCACTTAGACTTGCAGACCCATCATTTCAATTTTTTCTTTTTTATACCTTCCTATCTACAAACTACCCTTTTTTCTTCCAAGGTCCCAAATTAAGCAGTTGGGCTCCTTTGATTCTCTACCTATCTAAGAATCTGCCAAGATCAAGCTGTTTGGACAGATTTTCATCCTCTATATTCTAAAATAGGAAATTGAAACCTATGGAGACCAAGATTAAGCTGTTTGGACCTGCTTTTAGCCGAAAATTGTACAAAACTGGAATAAGTTCTCAAAATTTGGAAAGCAGTTAGATGAACTCTGAGTAGCCTTCTTTGCTTGGTGACTATTTAGCAAATATGGAGCATTGCAGCATGCAAAGTATGACATATTTGGTCTGTGAAAATGTCAATCATGAAATATGAGTAACCTACTGCAACAGGAGGCTAACAGTGGCTCCACTTGGGGATGGCTTTTCCTTGTGAGAAGCCAAGAACAACAGGTCAGATTGCCTTGTTTCTTCTGTTATGGTTGTGCTTTGAACTTGTTAGTGCTGACTGTTGGATTAATTAGAACTTTTGGATTGGGAACAACTCTTTCCTTCATTTGTGTTGCTATTAAGCTGCAAAGCACTGCCTGCTTTCTTCTTCGTGCTTTAGCATTATGGATTTTTACAAAAAATCAAAACACTGGTATATACAAATATTCTATGTACAGAATAAAACATCGCCTGCTCTTTTCAATCAAAAGGATCATTGTAGTGCTTTAGCATTCGACCATTGATAGGGCCTTCTTCAGCTGTGCTACCATCTGGAGATTTGAGAAAATAGGTATTATTGCCTTGCACATCGCTGATAATGTACAGACCTTTCCACAGAAAATCGAATTTTGCGTGTTTGCCCTTGTCTTCTCTTCGTGAATCCCATCTTAGAACTTTGCTGCCCACCCAGAAATCCTCTGCTTTGGCCTTCTTATCAAACATATTTTTGAGTTTTTCTTGCAGTATTTGAGCTCTGTCGAAGACTTGTTCTCTGGTTTGCTAAAGATGAATGGTTTGATTAACTCTTCTCTGCATGTCATTCAGTTCAGCCTGAATTTCTTGCAAAAATTTAATAGTAGGAATGCCCAGAGATGAAGGGAACTTGGCTTCCATGCGATATACAAGTTCATAAGGGCTCATCCCAATGGATTTCTTGGTGGAGAGTCTATCTGCCCACAGAGCATTTGTGAGCTTCCTATGCCAGTTCTTTTTGTTTTCCTCCAGCAAGTTTCTTTATGATATTGATGAGGCTTTTGTTGGAAGATTCGTCCAAGCCATTACCTTGAGGGTAGTAAGCTGTGGAGTGGCCTAAGGTGATGTGGCATTTATGGCAAAAGTTGATCATTTTTTTTGGATTTGAAAGCAGCAGCGTTGTCAATGATAATTTTCTCAGGGCAGCCGAATCTAGAAAGGATATTGCTCTCAAGGAATTGGATAATGGTGGAGTCATTGGCTTGCCTACATGGGATGGCTTCAATCCACTTAGTGAAATAATCGGTGGCTATTAAAATCCACTTGTGTTGGCCTGAGGAAGAGGGATGAATTTCTCCAATGAAGTCAAGACCCCATTGCTAAAAAGGTTTCTCGGTTGAAATGGGCTTAAGGGGCAAGGGTAGTAGTTTTCTTTTCCCTTCAAAGATTTGGCATTTGTGGCATGAGACAACAAACTTCTTTACATCTAAAAATAGAGAGGGCCAGTACTAACCAGCCCGTAAGATCTTGTCAGCCGTGGACTTCCAATATAAGTGTCCTCCACAGTCCCCTGCATGGAATTATTTCATGATGCTTTTAGTTTAATTTATAGTCAAACAATTAAGCAAAATACCTTCATGATTTCTCCAAAACAAAGCACCATCTATGACACAAAATTTTGATGATTTCATCCTTAAAAATCTTTTCTTGGTTCTGGACAATCCCGGGGGAGCACACAGGTTTAACAATACAAAGCAAATATCAGCATACCATGTGGATTGCATGAAGGTTTCACTGATTTATGGAGTCGTCAGCTCTGGTTAATTGTCTTGTTGATTAATGTCTAATGCTTGGAAGTTTGTTTCAGACATTAGTTTGGCTAACCCTTGTCCTTTTATGAGCTTGGTGGGCTTTATTTCGATGTCGTACTCAAGGATGCTGGCAATCCACTTACCTCTTTTGCCTCCTAGTCGCTCTTGAGTTAATATATCCTTTACAACAGCGTTAGGGACATAGGCAATCACGTGGGAGTATAGGATCTAAATTCTGGAGTCTTTGATGGCTTTGACCAGGGCATAGGCCTGCTTTTCCATAATCTGATATTTCAAGGGTGCATCTCTCAAAGCTCGGCTGAAGAAAGAAATTGGCTTTTCGTTGCCCTGATCATCTTTCTGCAGAAGGACAGCCGCTATAGTGCGTTCAGATGCGAAGGAAAAAATGATAAAATCTTTGTCGAATTGAGGGCTGGTGAGGACAGGTGTTTGAGTTAGGGCAGTTTTTATACTCTCAAAAGCCTGCTTGGTTTCAAGAAACCATTTTACCTTGGCATCCTTCTTCAACATGTTGCTCAATAGCCTTATTAGCTCGGCTAAGTTTGGGATAAATCTCCTTAGGAAATTGATCTTTCCAAGGAATGCTTGCAGTTATTTTATGTTTCTTAGATAAGGGATTTGAAGGATAGCTTGAATTCCTTTCGGGTCAATTCTAATCCCATATTTTGATATTATATGCCCTAGAAGCTTGTCTTCCTCAAGGGCAAACAGGGACTTCTTAGGATTCAAGGAAATGCCATATTTCCTGCATGTCATGAAAATTTGCCTTAAGTGCTTAAGGTGCTCTTGGTCAGATTTGGAGAATGGGGTCAGGTCATCAAAGTAAACTACGAGGAAATCATGTATCTCCTTAGAAAATGCAATATCCATTGCCCTTTGAAAGGTAGCACCAGTGTTTTTCAGCCC
Organism: Pinus taeda; assembly: GCA_000404065.3. NCBI lineage: Eukaryota > Viridiplantae > Streptophyta > Pinopsida > Pinales > Pinaceae > Pinus > Pinus taeda. The sequence continues at coordinate 35,277 of APFE031213339.1, forward strand.
AAAAGGCATTTTAACGTACTTAAATGTTCCCCACGGTGTGGTAAAAGCTGTCTTGTCCTGGTCATACGGGTGAACAAGTATTTGATTAAATCCTGAAAATCCATCTAGTAGTGAAATTCTAGAGGAACCCACTACTCTTTGCAAGATATGGTCCATTTTGGGCAACAGGTAGTGGTCTTTTAGGGAGACCTGGTTTAAATTTCTCAAGTCTACACACAGTCTTATCTCTCCTGTTTTTTTCCTAGTGGGAACTAAGTTAGACACCCATTCAGAGAATCTGATGGGTGCAATGATACCTACTTCA
>APFE031213343.1:0-28700 GCA_000404065.3 Pinus taeda
ATAAAAAATAAAATAATATCCCTAGTATTGTGTTCACATTCAAATGTCGCATCATTTTTATTTTATTTTAAATAATCATTAGTATTAATAAAAGGATTATTTATATGTAATAAATTGATTTGATCGATTTTTCGGATAACATTTAAATATTGTTTGCATTTGAACGGATGAGATCGGGCCCGCCCAGATCAATGGCCCCCGATCATTTGCGAGACCCCCGACATTGTCGACAATTAATGGAGGGGGGGGTTCCAAAGTGATTTTTCTGATCCCGCCTTCGGGTAGGTGGTAGCCCCACATCCATTGCGGTAACCCCTGCCAAAAACCATAAACAAGCCCCCGATAAACCACCATTATTCCACTCAAACCTTCTGCTATTGCTCCCACGAATTTCTCCTATTGCTAGAACCTTCACTACATTTAACCATTACCATCTCGCTGATAGATTTATCAGATAACCATTATGCATTAATTTCCTACCAATGTTCAAAATATTTAATTCCCCCTCGCCATTTACCATTAGCCAATTTTTCCTATTATCAACATTTGATTTAAGGCCTGTCCCTTTTGCAAATTACCTTGTTTGTTGCATTATTCTTATAGTCAATATTTCCAACTCGAATTTGCAAGTGAAAGACATCAATTTTCCAGCTTATGATCATCCTATTTCCGGGTAACTATTCTACTAATCCTCAATAATTATGTTTTCTTTAATGGGTTATCATAAAGGATAATCCAAAGTATTTGTTGACAATCTAATGATTCCTTCTGTAATAAATTTAGATGAATTACCTTTAGTTGATGCTAAATTTAAGACAGTAGAGAACAATTGCGAGTTTAACCTCTATGAACTGCACAATTAGGCCTTTCAAAAATACCAAGATGCTAGTGATGAATTTTCATTCTAGGAATCCCTATTACCTTAATTTCTCTTCCCTCCTACCTACCATTTTACATATTTCACTACCTGGTGTGAAGCTCACTATCTATCAAGTCAGAGATCTACCATTGCTCAAAATAATGAAACCTTGTTTTATGTAACCCCTGAGTCAATTTTCCAATCCCTTCAATTGAATTCTCAAGAATCCTTACTTATGTTTTCTAATGATGCATTAATGGAGATTTACCAAAAACTTTCATTTTCTAAAAGAGCTCATATTTTTGAATCTTTTATTCCTAAGAATTCTGAATTACCCAGGACCAATCCTCCATATTCTAATGCCATGTTCCTTGAGATGTCTAGGAAGGTCATTTCCTTAGTTTCTTGTCTATTAGGATACCCTAGTGACCAATGGGTCGAGGAGGTAATTTTAGGATTGTTATCAGTATTTTCCTCTGGTAAAACACCTTTAGATGTGTTCAATTACAATCAGATCCTTTAAGACATTATTCATGAATAGTTTTTTAAGTTCAGTGTTGAAGGTTCTTTGAAGCATCAATCAATTTTAATCTACCTGTTCCTATATCATCAATAAAAAAATTCAAGTTTCCTTTGTAGAAGATGGATATTATAGGCATCCCACAGTCAGTTATTCACTAGACTTCACTAGTCAGAAATACTTCTGAAGATTTCTCCTTTAGTGATTTTTTCAATCAATTCTTGTATGTAGAAAATTGTTTATTAAATGCTAACGTTTTCCCTAGGACTTCTACTAAAATTAAAATAATTTTACATCTTAGTGAATAGTTAAAGGTTGGAGACTGGTATTTATACCAGAATTTTATAGAAATTAGGATTTATGGATGTGAGCTACAACCATACAAGTTTCCTATCTTCCTCCCAATGAGAATTTTTTCTCTTGAATATATTAGACAAATGATGAATGTAGAAGATGTTCATTTTGTTTCTAGAAAACAAAAAGATCAATTTAAATTGAAAGCATTCATAACCAACACAAGAGCTGCAGGGAGAGAGGTAGATAATTTATTGAAACATATGAAGTTCAAGTTGAGTTTGATTTGGTCTTATGACCCACTGTGGATTATATCAATAGTTAGAGTTGCATAGAAATCAACACCTTATGTTCATGTGGCTAAACTAGAGATTACGAAATTTTCCAATAAAGAAGAATGGGAGGAAAATATTTTACAGGAACTCAGGGAAGAAATATCCATTAAAATATTGTTAGAGACTCCAAAGACGATAGAGAAATAACTAAAATGACCAAGGAAAATTTAGTCACCAATAGGATCAGATTTACAACAAAAAACTTTCAAGGTCATGAAAAGAAGAAAGACAACAACTAATGAGGAAGAAGAGTCCTCATAAGTTCGGAATTCTAAAGGGCCTTTTGGAATGTTCTCACAGGAGAATCACCATTTTCACTACAGCATATTGAAGAAACTGTATTAGCTTCTCCTTCTCCTTCTTCCCCTTCTTTAAGGCAACAAATTACTAGGGAAGCAGTTGAGAGTACGCCAATAAACTTGTTAGTGTATTCAGACACTCAACTATTTGTAAAAAAGGAATCATATCTTACAAGGCATAAAGTGAATGAATTTTTTTTCAGCAAAGAGGTTCAAAGCAAATCTAGAGGACTGGTAGGTATACGTCAGTGTTCAGTGATCTAGACTACACAAGGTTGCATGCAAATATCCAACCTTCCCATGTGTAGATTTTATCAGGTAGATTGTTTCACATATTGATGTGAAGACTATGAATCTGAACAATGCCAACGGATAGAATCTTGCTACTTTTCTGGCACTAGATTACCATCTTATGTACCATTTTCCTAAGCCAAAAACACTCATGTATTCATACTTCTATGCCACCAACAACTATGTGAGCATGAGGGACATTATTAAGGGATGGGTGAAAGAGCCATCAAATTTTTGACACACCCACCAACACATACAAGACAAAGTATCTCATGAAGCCCTATTAGCTCTTGGTTATCCTAGCTTGTGGAATTTACGGTCAGTAGAGCATGGAGAGATTTCCTAAAGGGTGGGAAATATTTTGAACCAGGTGGTGAATGAGGGGAGGTCATTCAACTGGTCATACTTTTTGGCTCAACATTTAAGTTTGCATGTAGTGAATGCCTGAAATCCTCCCAAGGGTGGGAAAACAAGATTCTACATGTCTTCATATTTACCAGATGCAATATGTGCACACAATTCATTCCCTAGCATAGATTGGACTTGGACACCACGGGACCCTGTCGTGGACATATATAGTAATATTTTCTCAAATTGCATCCACAGAGTAGTTATGGAGAAGATAACTGGCCACTTCATCATTCGGCTATATAAGGTGATCTTTGAGGAAGAAGCACCTTGCATGTCATGTGGGGCAATGGAAGCAATACCGGAGATCGTAGATTGGTTTGCCTCATTGGATGACACCTTCCTTAGAGTGTTCGGTGGACAGAAGTCACCACATATTTTACCAAGGTATGCCACCGATAAGCTTGTCATGCAAGAATTTTCATATCATCTCTCCACAGGGTTTTCAGTAGATTTTCATAGGAATAAGAAAGCACCTTGGCCAAGACTTTAATTCGTATGATTCCCATGGTATTTTCAAAGACTACTATGCGAGAATCCATTTCAGTGGCTAAGCGGGACATTTCACTAGCCAAAGGAGGATCCATGGAAGAGTTGTTATAATCCCTTCAAGTCCCATGATCTAGTCAGTTTTGCAATAAATTCATTGGTGACTCCAAAAAATGAAGCTACTCTGGAAGCAGTACCAGTCTAAGGGAGAAACCCCACGCATGACAAGGGAAAGAGGAAGGTTGCATACAATCTAGGGGGAGAATGAAGCAACAAGATGAAAGCGGATCTAGCTATTATGAAAGCGACTTTAGCAATAAAGGCAAGGAGGAAACAGAGGATGCAGGGAGAAGAATGAGAGAAGAGGGAAGAGCAGAAGAGATTGGAGGAAGAAAATCATAATCAAGAACAATAAGAAAAGAAGAAGCAGGAGGAAGAAGAAAGGTGAAGCGTAATAGCAAAAGACACAACACGTAAACAAGCTGAAGAGAAAGAATAGAATCGAAAACCAAAGGAGGAGAGTAGAAGGATGCAGGACCAGGAGCTTGCTCAAAATATTGAAGAATTTATTGATATCATAGACATGGAGGAGGAACCAAAGCCGTAGAATCAAGATGTCGACATGATGCCTAGCACATAGTAGGTCATCATTTAGTCTCCAATCCCTCCAGCAGCAAAGTTAGCTCCAAGCATGGAAAAGGAAGTTGTTCCTATTAATGATGATCTAGTTGTGGACATGTACAATATGTTATACGATGAACTCCAGAAGAATATCGTACAAGAGCGTAGGAATTATTTTTCGGATGACCTCGCATTGTGTGCATTTATTAGAGAAAGGGTGATCATGGTGGACACTAGGAAGAATCACAATGCAATTTACGCAACCAACTTGGCCTTTACAGGTGTAGAAAAGGAAAATGCTGAGTATTTGATGGTCGATGACAATAAATTGGCAAGAACTTGCAGGCTCCCAAGCAAGAGGTTGAACATCTCTGCATAGCATCTCAAAACGTAGCTTACACATAGGCCTATCTAGAGGAAATAGAGGCAATGATACTGGGTGAAGTATAGACACTTGGAGATACCATGAGGAATCTTTATGAGGATATTGTTACCATGGGTTGTTGTCCACTTGTATGGCTTGCAACAAAAGTGTAAAGACTTTTTCTAAACTCTCAGGAAAGTGCAAGCTGCCATTGTTTCCCTACATGAATTGTCAATGCAATACAAAGGGGCACCGCTTGACCTGGGAAAGAAAACAAATAAATGGGCAGAGTTGTAGAAATTGAGAGTTTGGATGCTCATCCAGAACAACAAACATCTCGCCTCGTTCATTAGTAACATTCAGAACTCGTAGCACGGTTATAAAATAGTATGGATTTCTTTGTGAACTCACACAGGATCCAATCACTTGGTTCACTCATTGAAGCAAAACCCAGGAACTAGGTGAGGCAAGAGATCAAAGAATACTTGGAGCATCATAGGAAGATTGCCACCAAGGAAGATTTGAAGTTGAACACACAAATCGTGCAGAAGTACATCAGTGGTCATGTCCAGGTGAACACAATTTTTCTCCTACTCTAAAAGCAAGCTCAAACGGGTTCCAAATCATTGTACCTAGATTCCATGGAGGCAATATTCTGCTTCCAACAAGACACCATTGCACAATTTAGTGTTCCAAGGCACAATACCAATCTTGGCACTGATACGTGATCAAAAGACATCAAGTGGAAGTTGTTGAGCTATATTTCCCCAAATTCAAACATGATAGTGTTTTTTCTTATAAGGTTGTCTAATGGGCTCTACCTAATATTGTCTCATATGGGTACGAGTAATTGTAATATAATTTGTAATTAAATTGTAGGTTAAATTCCAAGTGTCAATTGTGGAATGTGAAGAGTCATGATGTAATTGAAAAGTTATTTTGTAAAGAAGTTGAAGAGTTAGGAGGGAAGTCTAAGAATCACAAAAGGGAGTTGAAGAGTCACACCCTATTTTTATAAATATAACCTCATAACTCATGTAAATGGATTTTGGGGAGCCAAGATTTTGGCTAGAATTAAGGTTAGAATTAGGAGCTTGGGATTTTTGTGAGAGCCTTGGCTTCTCCGTAGCATAGAGCGAGTATCTTTCTTTGGAGGAGTCGGAGATGTTGGCTTCACGTTCCATTATTGAAACTAGTGGTTCATCTATGGTGTATGTATGAATGGAACCTTCACTTAATAAAAGCTCTGAGCCGACATGTTTTCATGCATATGTTTCAAATATAGTAGGACTATTATTATTGTATTTGTGATGTATGTTATTTCACTTATGCTTATGCTTATGAACTATTTTGTTTGCATTGGTATGAATCTTGTTGAATGTGTGTTGTTGTATAATTCCATGACTGTTAAATTGTGAACTGTTTTGCATATTAGCTTGTGATGTCTTTTATGCTTGTGTGATCCTTTCAAGTTGCGTATTATTACAGGCTTATAAGGGGCTTGCTTGTTTCCCTTTTGTGTGTTGATCAGCTTGATTATTCATCTATAAAGATGTCTTTAGCATGTCTCCCTTCTTCACCTCTTTCTCCATCATCTTTCCATGGTATGATAAGATACCTACATCTGCAATTCACTTGTGACAAGATGACATCAGTTCGACCTACAAATATATGAAATGATACCAATATACCCAATAACTATAAATAATCACCAAAAAAAATGAGATCTGAATATATATAGAAATGCTTCTTTATTTATCAAACCCTTGAGGTAGGGCAACACCATACATTCACTCCCTAAGGAAGGAGAACACTCCACAATCCATATGCTTGTCCATACAATATTCCTTCACATCTCTCAATGGGGAGTCTCTAGCCTCTATATAGGCCTCATACATACAATACCATGGGTCATTACCATGGTTCCCTCAATACCATCTATATAATACAATGGGCTTATTACATTATTTCTAATTACTTGTGGTCCCTTACATGATACGAGTTAACCACTTTATTTATTACTATGGCCCATCCCATTATTACATTATTCCTTTGGGTACCTCCCTCTGTACCCCATACTATTCCCCCTAGGTATACTACATTCCACCCCCCTTAAACATGTTTCATCCCTGAAACATAAGAAGAAAACAAATAATAAGATATACTCAAAAGAGTAGTCCACTGGTACCATGCACGTGCATCTATCCATCCAAGAGAAAGGTGAACCATCGATCTAGCTGATGCCTCGCTCACTTGAGATGGAAGTTGACCTTGGTGGCTCTTCTGTGTTGATTTGTTGTGGGTGGATCGTCACCCCTCACTATCTGTCATGTGGGGGTTGTTGTCCTTGTTGCTGATTCGTTGCCATCTTGTGGATTGTTTTCTTACGGGGTGATGTGAGTGGTGATATACTGAAGTTTTAACCAACATTATATCTTTCTTTAATTCACCACCTAATGGAGCCTAATTGGAATCCGGTAAATTTTGTGGCGTCTGTTTTTGTTTCTTATCTTCCAATATTACTTCAACCACGGATTCCTCATCTGATGTATTTGTACCTATAACATTTTCTGCTTCAGCCACCTTGGACTCTAACGATTTTCTCATACCCGGTTTGATGTTTGTGTTTGTTTGTCAACCCTCAAGGGCTCATCATCTGATGTGTCAATCCCTAGAACATCTTCTGCTTCAGCCTTCATGGACTCTACCTATTTATTGATGGAAAAATCTTGTAATTTAATTTTCTTCTTTTTATACCAGAGCTTCAGGAATTTCTTCTACAGATTGATATTGATAGTACCCATAGATTCCATCCAAGGGTATCCCAAAACAACATCCACATTAGCCATATGTGAAGCATAAAAATCAGAATGCAATACATACTTGTCCATAGAAATCTTCAAATCTTTATAAACTTGCACGTGCTCATTATTAATGTATGTGTGCTCCATTTGTTTAGCTGGAATTCGCAATCTTTTTGCCAAATTAACATTTATAAAATTTTTCTTACAACTAGGATTTATAGACACAATGATCTTTTCCTTCTGAATATATCCATGAACCTGTAATAAAGAGATACCAGTAAAAAATAACCCCTTACATGTCTCATTCCCCTGTTTTCTAGTATGAGACCATTTATCCAAAATGACTTTTTCAAATTCTTCATCTAAAAATTTGAACACCTGGGTGCCAAGTGAGTGCCACCATATGACAGCCCATTCTTTCAAAGTAAGCCATAGGAAGCTTGTCCAAGATTTCAGATGGTGTTTCTTAAGATCTTTTATGAATTCTTCAATAGTAGGACCATTATCTTTTCCTGTAAAAATAAGATCTTTTCTAGGTTTTTTGTTTGTCTTCTTTCCAGTATGAGACCATTTGTACAGCAATAGTTTTTCAATTTCATCAACACTACATAACTTCATAAACTCACTGTCATGTGATTTCCACCATATAGCAGCCTCATCTTCCAAATAATACCTTATTTTGTCCTTCCAATACCCTGGAAAGTCACTCTTCTTCTCTCGTATAAATTTTTCAACACTCGGCCCATCATTTTTTCCTGAAAACATATTGTTGGCAAAAATTTAAAATAGCCACAGTTCGGTCAATATTGCTCAGAATCCTTATTATGAACTATTTTCCGGAAATGAATGACCATTCTGCATTACCCATGTGATAGAAATTCCCGAATCAGGTGTTTAGAATTTCGATTTGCACAGCAAATGTCCCGTCGTCCCACAAAAGTTTTTCGGAAAAAAAATAAAAAAATAAAAAAAAGTAATATAATAATAATAATATAATAATAATAATAATAATAATTTGCCCAAATCGAAAATTGGAGCGCTGCGCTGAGCCGTCCCTACACCGAGCTGTGACTCTCGGCCCTGCGGCCGCCTGAGGGTTTCCGAGCAGTGAACCTCAGCACTCTCATTGATTTGGCAGGCTAGTCCGTTCTGCAGGCTAATCCAAGCGACTATGCCCGGGGAGATCTGGAGGAGCTCGATCCATCCGAGCTGAGATTTCTTTCATGGAGTCTTCTTCACCCTCTCCCACCAAAGTAGAGGCCTTCTCAAATCTTCTAAAATCTCTGCCAAAAAAGAAAACCCCAGAGATTTCGAAATTCGTGAAACGTCTTGATGATATCCCGGAGATCTCACTCTCGCCTGAGAAACCGATCCAGGTTGGCCTTTCTTTGTCTGAACGTGCCTTGGTGGGATAGTTCACTGGTCTCTGGCCCTCGCCCAGATCCACTGAAAGCTGGGTCTCAAGGAACTGGATGCCCTTGATATCGGGCAAAGTCACTTCTTACTTTCTGAGGAAGGGTTTCTTCCTATTCAAATTTTCAGAAAAGGAAGATAAGGATATGATCTTCCGAAATGGACCCTATTTCATGGGTCCCCAAGGACTGTATCTCAATAAGTGGACGCCAGAATTTGATCCATAAGTCGACGTGCCCACTGCTGTGCCTGTGTGGGTTAGATTGCCTAATCTGCCAATGCATTGTCGGAACTGGGAATCCCTCAAGCATATCGGAAATACCCTGGGTAAATTCATAGATCGAGCTAACAGCAAAGATCAATATGACTACACGAGAATCTGTGTTGAAGTCGATCTTGAGGTTGGGCTGCCTGAGGCGATAAAGATCAGAGTTGGCAGTTGGATGCATCTCCAAAAGCTGGATTATGAGTAGTTTCCGTTCAAATGCAAGAAGTGCCAGGTCTATGGCCACTTCGCCAGAGGATGCCCAAAAAACGCAGAAACAGAGAAAGGCAAAGAAGACGGGTGGATGCAGGTCAAAAGGAAAAAAAACAAAGCCCCCAAAACAGGTAATGCCAATGGGAAATCTCCTCAAATGGGGTCTCAAAACACACATAGGGAAGAGCAAGGAAACAAATTTATACAACTCAGTTCAGCATCAGAGGAAGTCCACAAACTAGAGACACAAAAGAAGGAATCGGCCCAAAAATAACCCCCTCGGGAACCAGAGAAAACAGATAGAAAAACAGACAGAATGGAGGACTCACCCTCAGAAGAGGTTGAGGAAGTTCAAACCTCAGAAGATTCAGAAGAAGAAGGTGAGATAGGAGAAACACAAACCTCGGCCAGAAGATCTTTAAGGGGCTGAAAATCAGCCCATGAGAAAAGAGAGCAGGAGACATACAGAGACAAACTGCAAGAAAGTCAACCCACTATTGAGAAACCTCTGTTTAAGACTCCGAAGATGAATAGAAACCCGCCCCAGAGCTCTAAAAGAGCTCCCCACTCCAAAAATAAGTAATGAGAATTGTCTCCTGGAATTGTAGGGGTATGGGGAGCAAAATCAAGGAAGAAGCAGTAAAAAAATTGATAAGATTGGAATACCCTGACATCCTCCTCATCCAGGAGACTAAAATGGAGGACAAGGCCTTCCTCCAAATAGGAAAAAATCTTTGGAAAAAAAGTGAAGGGCAAGCTGTCTCAGCCAGAGGTGCCTCAGGAGGCCTGGGTACCCTTTGGAACCCAAGCAAGATTACAAAGGTGAAAGAGATCGCCAACACCCATTGGTTATTCTCAAAACTTAAGCACGTTAATACAGAAGAGACCCTTTGTCTCTTTAATGTGTATATCCCGGTCAGCGCAGGAGAAAAAAAGAATTGGTGGGATTCTATCATAGCACTGGCAGACTCTGAAGATCTAGCAAATATTATCATCGCTGGAGATCTTAACCTCACACTATCTACAGCTGAAAAACGTGGTGGAAGCATAATAAGGGATCCAGCGAGAGAGTGGGTTGAAGACCTACTCCAGGATTGGGACATGATCGACATCAAACCCTCGTCGGGAAAATATACCTGGTCTAATAAAAGGCTTGGCCCAGGCCACATCGCTGTAAGGCTAGATCGATTTCTTGTTCAAAGTTCTTTTTTACTTCTTGGTCTAGATACTAGAATGCATATTCTTCCATGCAGTGTCTCTGATCACAGGCCCATTAAGCTAGAACTCTCGGCTCACTGGGATTAAGGCCCCACTCCTTTTAAATTCAATCCTCTCTGGATCAAGGAGCAATCCATCTTGCAACTAGTAAAGGATATGTGGAAGCAACCTGTTAATGGCTCTCCGTTCTTTGTGTGGGAGGAAAAACTCAGGAAAGTGAAGGCAGCCCTTAAAGTTTGGGCAAAATCTCTCCAAAATCTCTCCCAAAAGTGGAAAGAAAGAAGTTACAAGCGCAGCTAGAGATCCACCAGCATAATTCAGAAAATGAGGAGATCACAAAAGATATTCTCGAAAAAGAAGCAGACCTCCAGCAAAAGTTGCTCAAAGCAAGCCTGGCCGAGGAAGAATATTGGAGGATCAAATCTCGCAGACTCTGGCTCAAGGCAGGTGACAGAAACACATCCTTCTTCCATAAACAAGCCCAAGCTCGAAAAAAATTCAACAGCATCATCGAAATCAGGGAAGAGAATGCTATTCACAGAGACACTCAAAGCATAAAAAATGTGGCCTTTCAGCATTTCAAAAAGTTGTATAATGAAAAAGAGGAACAAGCTCAAATTCCATTGACTGTAAATGAAGTTCCCAAGTGGATATCTAACAGAAAGAATCAGTCCTTGGAAGTAGAAGTCACAAATAATGAAATCAAAACAGCCCTCTTCTCTATGGAGCCGGACAAGGCTCCAAGGCCTGATGGCTTTACAGCAAGATTCCTACAGCACTGTTGGCAGATTATCGAAAAATATTAATGCAGGATGGTCCGGAAGTCTCAAAATTGTCAGAAGATAGGGGGAAGCACTAACTCGGCTTTCTTGGCCCTCATCCCCAAGGAAAGAGGTTCAAACTCCTTCTCCAGATTCTGCCCTATCTCTCTTTGTAATATAGGCTATAAGCTGATAACAAAAGTGATAGCGAACAGGTTGAAAACAATACTCCCGGAAATTATCCTTGAGAATCAGGGGGGTTTCATTCGGGGAAGACAGATAGTAGACAATTACACACAGGTTCAAGAAGCAATCCACTCAAGTTTAGCTTGGAAGGAGCAAGGAATGGTTATCAAACTTGATCTTGAAAGTGCCTTTGATAGGGTTAGACACAGATTTTTACTGGAGGTCCTTCATAAATTCGGATTTGGGCATAAGTTCATCAATTGGATCAAGGCTTGCATTAGCGAGCCATGGATTGCCCCACTGGTGAACGGGGGAGCCACGGACTTCTTCAAAGCCTCAAGAGGGCTGAGGCAAGGGTGCCCCCTCTCCCCCTTGCTCTTTGTCCTCCAAGCATCAGCATTAAGCTTCCTTTTGAATAGAAAACAGACAGAGCAAGAAATAATGGGAATAAACATTGCAAGAGGAGTAAAAAGCATAAATCATGCGCTGTTTGCAGATGACACTCTGTTGTTGGGAGCTGCTTCAGTGGTCTTGGCAAACCGATTTAAAGAGGTAGTGGATGACTTCTGTGCAGACTCAGGAAGAAAGCTTAATAAAGCCAAATGCCAAGTTTACTGTTGGAACACCTCTGCCAGATTGACTCAAGCAATTTCTATTTGTCTTGGCTTCACAGCCTCCTCTACTTGGACTTTTTTCAAATACCTGGGCTTCCTATATGCCAAAAAAAGATCCTCAGCAGAGAATGGATGCCACTGCTGGATAAAATCAACCTCAAAATTCAGTCCTAGGGATATAACTGGCTCAACCTAGCAGGCAAGACAATTCTGATAAAGTCTGTATTGAATAGTCTACCTATCTTTCAGGCAACAGTTATGATGGCGCCCATGGGTATAATGAGGAAGATGGAGGAGTACATAAAAAAAAAATTCTGTAAAGGGGACAAAGGAAACGAGATAAAAATCCCATTACTAAACTGGAAAACGATCTCTCTGCCCAGATTAGAAGGTGGACTAAACTTTAAAAATTTCAGTATCCAAAACACAGCGATGGGTGTCAAATTGGCTTGGAGAATGATCGCTCCAAACCCGGGTTGGGCTCAACGGGCTTTGTGGAAAAAATATTTCGGAGGACAGAGAATGTGTTGCCTGAGTAATCCAAAGGGAAGAACAGGTACGTTGATCCACAAACAATGTCAAAATTCCGCAACTTTGATTAGACAACACGCCCACTGGATCCCAGGGAACGGACAACGAATATTCATTTGGGATGATAACATTATGGGAAGTGATCCGTTGGCAGACGATCATTCCTTAACAGCTCTGAGAGAATGGATGAACACAGAAAATATCAAAACACTATGGGATTTGTCCCTTTGGGATAATGACGATTGGTGGCGGTGGAAGCATCTAGAGGTGCCTGCGAATCTTGCTCAGGATTATGTTGTTCTCCTATCCCATTTAAAAGGCAAATCTCCATTAAACAAAAGGATAGCTGACAGTAGAGGGTGGGGACCGATCCCAGGCAATTACACTGTGTCGAAGGGATATGCCCAGCTTACCCGAATCCCCAGTGCACCGCCTGATCCGAGGCCATGGCAGGGGGTATGGACTTCTGCTACGTTGCCCAAAGTGGATACGTTCTGCTGGCTTCTATGTCATCATAGAATTCTGACAGAAGACAGGCTTAAAAAAATAGGTACTCAGGGCCATCCCGCTGCTCTGTGTGTGAGAATCATGAGGAAAACGCATCTCACATGATGTTAACCTGTAACTTCGCTTCAGAATTGTGGAAGGAGGCTTTAGATGCATGGAACATGAAATTTGGTCCATTCAATCACTGCTTAGAGCTCTTTTCTAATTGGAAACGATTATATCCAAGTGGAGCCGCCCAGGATTCACAAATCAGAGATGCTTGGCTTGCCCTACCCAAGCTAATTTGTTGGCATATCTGGTTAGAAAGAAACCAAAGGATCTTCAAGAGTAAGAAGAGAGCTGCTAAGCTAATCTGGGTTAAAATTAAAAGCCATCTTAAAGAATGTATGGGAGACCGGTTAAGCATAAAGGACCTCACTGAACAAGATATAGCCTGGGGTGCCTCCCTGGATCTTCACTTCTCAGATATTGTAAAGAACCCCCCTCCCCCTTAAAGTCCTGGCAAATTTGCTTAAATGATACAGAGTTTGCCGAATTCTGCAACAAAAAGGTGAGGAAAGTTCTCTTTTTTGATGGTGTAGCTAAAGGAAATCCTGGAAGCTCTGGAGCTGGGGGGGTCATTAAAAGTGCAGAAGGTATAACGGAAGCTAGATATGCTTGGGAAGTAGGACTCAACACCAATATTCAAGCTGAAGCTCTAGCTCTCCTACAGGGACTCAAGTGATTAATAATTTGGGAATCAGAGAGGTAGTAGTGTTTGGAGATTCTCAGATCATTATAAACGCCATGGTGAACAAATCCTCTCCCTCTGATTTAAGACTTTCCAGATTGCTGAGCAGAATCAACACCCTCACATCCTCCTTCCAGAAGTTGGAATTTCTTCACATAAAGAGGGAAAACAACAAAGAAGCAGATGCTGAAGCCAATATAGCAGTTCATCTCCCTCTCGGAAAATATATAAGAGACGGAGAAGAAGGTTGGGATCCCATCCCCTAGAAGATCAATAAGAATGTATTACTATGTATTACTGAAGCAGTTTGTTTGTATTTTTAAATTAGGACAGATTGAAAATTCTGCAAGACGAACAACATGTAAAATCAGCAAAATCTTCAAGAGGACAACTACATGGATTCTTGATGAGGCAAAACCTGAGCCTCTCCTCCCATTTTGTAACGTGAATTGAGGCAATTCAGCCAAGAAGGAATATATCATTCTAACCGTTTCTTTAAAATAATAATAATAATAATTAAAAATTAAATTAGCGATATCTCCCTCATCCAGACTCCGATTTGACCAATTTTTTTTGAAATTGTGTATTTTTTCGCAAAGAACCCAAATCTGTAATTAGATTATGCAAGTGTTGCCCCAGAACATACAGATCTGATCTGCAAACTCGTTGCCTCGAAAAATGTCTACAACACAGCTGATTTTTAAATCAACGATATCTCCCTCATCCAAACTAAGTTCCGGCAATTTTGTTTTTCAAATTGGGTATTTTTTCACAAACAACCCAGATCTGCAATTAGATTCTGAAAATTTTGTATCAGAACGTACATATCTTATCTGCAAACTTGCCACCCCGAAAAATGTTTGCAACACAACTGATTTTTAAATCAGCGATATCTCCCTCATCCAGACTCCGATTCGGCCAATTTTTTTTGTTTGAAATGGGATATTTTTTCACAAGCAACCTAGATCTACAATTAGTTTCTAAAAATTTTGCACCAGAACGTACAGATCTGATCTGCAAATTCGTCGCCCAGAAAAATGTCTGCAAAAATAAATAAATAAATTTCGCTTTGCCCAAGAAAGTGCTCTAATACCACTTGTTATGGATCTGACCTGCAAATATATGAAATGCTACCAATATACCCAATAACTGTAAATAATCACGAAAAATAACGAGATCTGAATATAGATAGAAATGCTTCTTTATTTATCAAATCCTTGAGGTAGGGCAACAACATACATTCACTCCTTAAGGAAGGAGAACACTCCACAAGCCATATGCTTGTCCATAAAATATTCCTTCACATATCTCAATGGGGAGTCTCTAGCCTCTATATAGGCCTCATACATACAATACCATGAGTCATTACCATGGTTCCCTCAATACCATCTATCTAATACAATGGTATTATTACATTATTGCTAACTACTTGTGGTCCCTTACATGATATGGGTTAACCACTTTATTTATTACTATGATCCATTCCATTATTACATTATTCCCTTGGGTACCTCCCTCTGTACCCCATACTGTCCCCCCTAGGTATACTACAACATCAATTTGAAAAACCCCCTAGTTTATGATAGTGCATATTGATCCATTGACCGAGCCGAAACTAGGTGAAAAGATGGGAGAGGGGCTCAGTGACTACCCAATTGTGCAATTCAAGAAGTCAGGGATGAACATTGAGCCTTGATACTACACAATGTATAGTCCAGGCTGAGCTGAGGAAGAAAACTATGCAATTATGGAGGTCAGTGTGATAGGCTGAGAGGATGGGCACTAGATTAACACATTACGTAGTTCTAGGAGGCATAGGAGGCTAGGCCATTGCACAATTGTGTAGCTCAGGGGCTCAGGGGATGAGCTTGAGGCTAGATATTTTGCAATGCACAGTTGAGGCCAGGCTGGGAAGATGGATTGCACAATTTCGGGAGCCAAGGTCGAGACTTGAGCACTGGAACTGTGGAGTGTAGCAGTCCTAGGAGGCGGGGTCTGTGCATTGTGCAATGTCAAGAGGAAAGGTCACAACTAGAGTACTGAGACTATGCAATGTGTAGTTCATGGAGGCTGGGTGAAGCTAAGTTTCTTGGTCGGGAAGCTTTTCAAAAGTTAGCTAAGTGCGAGATCGGTGACACTAATGTGAATAGTGATATGCCTTCAACTTTGATCACACACTTAGAATACTTAATGACACAAAAACATAGACCATCTAGGACACATGAGAAATTAATTTCTCTCAATGTGACAACTTATTACAAGTGCGACACTTAAGATACAATTTTCGACGACCGTGACGGTACTCACGCAACAATGCTGAAAACTTTGGAAATGAGTGCGATAAATGTTTACATGGTTAGATTAAATCATTTTCACAAAGTTAGCCCCTTGAAACCACCAAAACAGGCTTATACACATTGTATGACAGCTAACATGTGAAAATATTACATTTTTCATATCTTGCAAATGTGACTGAAACACTTCAGGAAAACACATGGAATGAGTTTCAATGTTTGTGACAACAATTTACAAGACCAAGGAAGGCTCTAAAATTGAGTGTAGGCCAAAATTTTGGAGGGTGTTGTAGTAGCGACAACACTTGGCGACACACTGCTAGAATTCCTTCTTCTCTGCTTTAGTTAACTCTCTTATGCAGGGTCTTGGTTCTTCAAGGAGTATTGACTTATAATGTATATTACTTTGGTCTACCCACTTACCCCATGAATAGACATGGTCCCTTTTATGCCTTCTCGGTTGAACAAAACATAGGATTCAATAATATCACAATGTTTCCAATTGGGAAGGGTAGTGAAGTTCGTGAAATTTAGATTTTCAATGTATGATTTTTCATTTCTAGTGTTGCTCCACTTCCAGTGGGCCTAAATAGTACCCCGGTGGAGTCACTATAGGAACACAAACATTTCTTCGCTGCCAGCGAGCCTAGTTAGTACCTTAACGGAGTTTCTTGCTTCACCTCTCTATGCAATAATCCTTTCTCTTCTTTCACCTTTATTTATTTATTTTTATAGGACTATGAATTGGCACTTATTCATTTTATGGGCGGAAAAGGGATCCCGACTTATTGAGAGTAGGAGAGGTTGTTTCTTCAAAGAATCATATAGAGACCTTTGATTTAGGTTTGTTTGTTTATATTTTTCCCCTTCTCCTCTTCTACTAATTAGATAAGCGAGAGAACATTGAAACACAAAGAACCGAGTATGGGCATAAGGTTTTCTAAATAGAAACAAGTTCATTGTTTGACCCAAAACTCTCATCACAGATGGATCGTGTTTTCCATTGGAACTTCATCGACCAAAATATGAAACCAACACAAGGAATATGGATCGGAGGTTGGCCAAATGCTGAAGTGTCACAAGACTCTTTTCAATTCAACCACACATAAAGAATCCAGAAAACATGTTCACACACAACATGTTGGGTGTGGAGCCTGATTATCTTATGTATTCAAAGGTATTGCCAGATTGGAGTCCAGTTCGCATTGCCGCCCATAAAATATTTGCTGCAGGGGGGGTCCAAGGGGGGCAGCTGCGACCTTTGGGATCCCCCCCTGGCGGGGGGATCAAGGGCAGCACCCCCGAAGCTGAGAATAGATGTAAAATTGCCTTGTAAAATGTTGTAATTTCGTGGTCAATTTGAGCTGTTTATTAGGTGGAGACTTGACAATAGAAGTTATGTTTAATTTAGGGTTTTTTCCCCAGAAGGAAACCCCTCACTATATATGAGGGAATTGTATTGCATCTATGTAGATCTGTATTCTGAGTGAGAAAGAGAGAGGAGATTGAGAGCGAAGAGGGAATTACAGGGGATCTGTTGTAGGTTGTATCTCTTTAGTTTGCTGGATAATATGAAAATAAGGATTGGTTGTTCCTTCGTGGACGTAGCCTAAACTGGGTGAACCACGTATATCTGTGTCTCTCTTGTTTTATGCATTTCTGTGTTTATATTTCTGCAATATTTTATGTGTTCCATTGCTCTGTAATATATAATTTTCTAACAACTGGTATCAGAGCCCAAGGTCTATTTGGCTAATAAACTCGTAAGAGAGAAGGGTTCCTAGTTCGAGTGGGAACAATGGCAGAGGATGGTAGGTTCAGGGTCGAAAAATTTAATGGCCAAAACTACCAGCTGTGGAAGATGCAAATGGAAGATTATTTATACCAGAGAGATATGTACCAACCATTGAGCGGAAAGACGAAGAAGCCAATGAGTATGATAGACACAAAATGGGATATTCTAGACAGAAAAGCACTTGGAACAATACGATTGTGCCTAGCGACGTCGGTAATGTTTAATATTTCAAAGGAAATGACAACAGAGGGTTTAATGTAGACATTGGCCAAACTATATGAAAAACCCTCAGCCTCAAATAAGGGATTTCTTATGAAGCATTTATTTAAAATGAAGATGTCAGAAGGTGGATCTATTGCTGATCATTTAAATGAGTTTAATACAGTTACCAGTCAGTTAAGTTCTGTAGGGGTAACTTTTGATGATGAAGTTAGGGCTCTGTTATTTCTGTGCTCATTTCCAGAAAGTTGGGATGGTTTAGTTATGGCCATTAGTAACTTTGTCTCTGGATCTAGTACTTTAAATTTTGATGATGTTGTCGGTCAATCCTTAGTGAGGAAATGTGACGGAAAAGCTCTGGTGAGACATCAAGTAATGCTTTGACTACAGAGACTAGGGGAAGAAAAATGAAAAGAGGAAAGAGCCCTGGATATTGCAGTAAGTCAAGAAAAGGTAGATCCAAGTCCAGATCGGGAATAGTGTGCTGGAAATGCGGGAAGAAAGGAAACTTGAAGAAAGACTGCAAATCTCTAAAGGGAAAAGAAGGAGATGTGCAGCAAGAAACTAATCATGAAGTGAATGTAACAGGTGATGTGTTGCAAGATGCTTTGATTCTTTCATTAGAAAATATTATGGATGCCTAGGTGGTAGATTCATGGGCCTCATTCCATGCCACCCTTGATAGCTTACATTTTTATGATTATGTTCAAGGAGATTTTGGACAGGTTCGATTGGGTGATGATAAACCCTGTAAAATCATTGGAATGGGTACAATTTTCATAAAACAGCAAAATGGAAATCAGTGGCTATTGAAGGAGGTAAGGCATGTTCAAGATATAAAGAAAAATCTGATTTCAACAGGGCAGTTAGGAGGTGAAGGTTACGTAACTACTTTCACAGATAAAACTTGGAAGGTCACTAAAGGATCCTTGGTAATAGCAAGAGGAGGAAAGGTTGGTACATTGTATTTATGCAGTGGTATTTCTAATTATGTTAATGATTTAACCTCTATAGAAGAAGATATGGTATTGTGGCATCATAGGCTCGAGCACATGAGTGAGAAGGGGATGCAAATTCTTCACTAAAGAAATTTGTTTCCAGTTTTGAAGCATGTTGATTTAAAATTATGTGAGAATTGTGTCTATGGAAAACAGAAGAGAGTCAAATTCCTTAGAGTTGGGAAAGAAAAGAAGAGCAAAAAATTAGAGCTTGTGCATACAGATGTATGGGGACCTGCTCAGGTATCATATCTTGGTGGCTCTCGTTATTATGCTACTTTTATTGATGATGCAACCAGAAAAATTTGGATTTATTGTATTCGAAATAAATCTGATGTATTTGATAGTTTCAAGAAAGTGAAAGCTTTGGTTGAAAATGAGACAAGAAAAAGGTTGAAGTGTCTCAGATCAGCCAATGGAGGTGAATATTGCAGCAGAGAGTTTGATAGGTACAGTTCAGAGAATGGAATTCGTAGAGAGAAGACAGTTCCAGGAACACCACAAGAAAATGGCATGTCAGAAAGGATGAAAAGGACAATCATGGAGCATGCAAGGTGCATGAGATTGCATGTAGGATTGCCTTTACAATTTTGGGTAGATGTTGTAGATACTACTGTTTATCTAATAAACAGAGGGCCTTTAAGTTCCTTGGATGGTGGTATTCCAGAGGAGGCATGGACAAGTAAAAAGGTAAACTACTCTTTTTTAAAGACTTTTGGTTGTGAAGCCTTTGTCCACATTAATAAAGAAAATAGAATAAAGCTTGAGGAAAAATCAAAGAAATGTACCTTTATTTGATATGGTGTTAATGATTTTGGTTATCGCTTTTATGGTTATGAAAAACACAAAATCATTTTGAGCGGAGATGTCATATTCAATGAAAAGGTTTTGTATAAGGATCAGCTACAGGAAAAGAAACAGGAAAAAGAAAACAGAGAATACATAGTGCTTGACGAGATCACAGAAAAAGTGAAGGTACCTAAAAATCATAATGATCAACAACCACAACAACAACAAGCACCTCAAACACCTAAAAGTGGTGTTAGAAGATCTACCAGGATAAATAGACCCCCTGAACAATACTCTCCTTCATTATATTATGTATTTTGACTGATTCTGGTGTTATGAGGAAGCATTGCAGGTAGAAACTAGGAAGAAGTGGGAGCAAGCCATGAAAGAAGAGATGGACTCCTTAGCACATAACTAGACTTGGGACTTAGTCAGGTTGCCTGTAGGTAAAACAACATTGCAGAATAAATGGGTTTACAAGTTGAAGGAAGAAGATGGAGGTAGAAAAAGGTATAAAGCTAGACTTGTGGTGAAAGGGTTTGCATAGAAAAAGGGCATAGACTTTGATGAAATATTTTCTCCTGTTGTTAAAATGACTTCAATTAGAACTATTTCAAGTCTAGTAGCAGTTTAAGATTTGTTCTTGAGCAGTTAGATGTAAAGACAACCTTTCTCCATGAGGATTGGGAGGAAGAGATATATATGCAGCAACCATAACGATATGGTGTAAAAGGGAAGGAGAAACTAGTGTGAAGGTTGAAGAAGAACTTGTATAGCTTAAAACAGGCTCCAAGACAGTGGTATCTAAAATTTGACAGGTTTATGTCTGAACAAGGTTATACTAGATGTCACACTGATCATTGTGTTTATCTCAAAAGGCAAAATGATGGCAGCTATATTATATTGTTATTGTATGTAGATGACATGCTTGTTGCAGATTCAAACATGCAGGAAATAAATGTGCTCAAAAGAAAATTGACAAACTCATTTGAAATGAAGGATTTAGGTGCTGTAAAACAAATCCTTGGTATGAGAATAACTAGAGACAGGAAGAATCGCAAATTAACATTGTCTCAAAGTGAGTACATAGAAAAGGTGTTGAGAAGGTTTAATATGCAGAATGCAAAACCAGTTAATATACCTTTGGCTTGCCATTTCAAATTAAGTAAGGAGGAGTGTCCCAAGACTGAGGAAGAAATGGCTCATATGTCTAAAGTTCCATATGCATCAGCAGTTGGAAGCTTAATGTATGCAATGGTCTGCACAAGGCCTGATATTGCACATGCAGTGGGAGTTGTAAGCAGGGACATGAACAATCCAGGAAAAGAACATTGTATGGCGGTGAAGTGGATTCTCAGGTATTTGAGAGGTACCACAAATCAAGCATTATGCTTTGGTGGTTCAAACATTGCTCTACAGGGATATGTTGATGCAGATATAACAGAAGGAGCACAATAGGGTATGTGTTTACTATAGGTAGAACAACTGCCATTTGGGTCTCAAAACTGCAAAATGTTGTTACACTCTCAACAACAGAAGTAGAGTATGTTGCTACTACAGAGGCTAGTAAAGAAACGATTTGGTTACAAAGGTTTATGGACGAATTAGGTAAGAAGCAGGAGTTGGGCAGGTTATACAGTGACAGCCAAAGTGCCATACATCTTGCAAAGAACTCTGCATTTCATTCCAAAACTAAGTATATACAGCTCAAGTACCATTTCATACGGTCAGTGTTGGAAGATGGACAATTAATGTTGGAAAAGATACACACTAGCCAGAATCCTACAGATATGTTAACAAAAGTTGTAACCAGGAAGAAACTGAGAATTTGATCAGTTTCAATTGGTCTTCAAGTATGATGAAGAAGATGAGAAACAACTAGGTCTGCAAATGAAGCAGGAGTGGAGTTGCTATAATCAGTCTCCAAGTGGGAGATTGTTGGGTGTGGAGCCTGATTATATTCTGTATTCAAAGGTATCGCCGCATTGGACCCCAGTTCATTGCCACCCGTAAAATATTCACTGCAGGGGGGGTCCAAGGGGGGTGACTAAAACCTTTTGGGAGCCTCCCCCCAGTGCGGGGATCGGGGGCAGCACCCCCAAAGCTAAGAATAGATGTAAAGTTGCCTTGTAAAATGTTGTAATTTCGTAGTCAATCTGGGTCGTTCATTAGGCGAAGATATGACGGTAGAAGTTATGCTTAATTTAGGGTTTTCTTCCCTAGAAGGCAACCCCTCGCTATATATGAGGGAATTTTATTGTGTCTATGTATATCATTATTCTGAGTGAGGAAAAGAGAGGAGATTGAGAGCGAAGAGGGAGTTACAATGGATCTCTTGTAGGTTGTATCTCTTCAGTTTACTGGATAATATAAAAAGAAGGATTGGTTGTTTCTCCATGGACGTAGCCCAAACTCGGTGAACCACGTGTATCTGTGTCTCTCTTGTTTTATGCGTTTTCTGTGTTTATATTTCTGCGATATTTTATGTGCTCCATTGCTTTGTAATATATAATTTTCTAACAAACATTCTTCCACACATCGGAGGGTTCAATTCATACCTGGTGATAACCAGAATTCAAGTCAATCTTGATGAAGTATTTGACACCCTTGAGTTAGTCCAGAAGGTCATCAATTCATGGGATTGGATACATATTCCAGACAATGATTTTATTCAGAGACTGGTAGTCAATACAAATCCTCCAGGTTCTATCCTTCTTCTATACCAACACAATCTAGCTCCCACAGGGCGATGAATTTGGCCTGATGTATTGTTTCTACAACAACTCCTGAATCTGGCTCCTGATCTCTTTGTTCTCCATAAAAAAGCATTAGTAGATTAGTCCATTGGGGAGCAGTGTGCCCGGGGTCAGATCGATGGAGTGCTTGACTTGACAGTGTAGGGGTACCCCTATGCGTGAGGTGAAGATGTCCCTATACTCCCCCATGACCTTGTCCATTTGTTTCTTTTGTGCAGAGGAGCCATGTTTGGAGGCCGTAGAGGTGGTTGCAACCTTTTACTTTCCATAAGGGTGAATCATAAGAAAGAAAAATTTCCTGGTATGGGAAATGATATTACTGCATTGCTTCGCAGAGATCAAAGAGATGGTGGTAGGCAATGCTACTTCTAATATGCTGTACAATTTATTTCCCAAAGTAATAATAACAGTGTGAGGCCTACACTCATACACAACATGATGCTTCAACAAGTATGGTTTGCCTAATAATACATCACAAACTTCAAGAGGAAAAACATCACAAAATACCTCATCTATTAAGGGTTTGATGTTGTAGAGAAGGCGGCACCATTGGCTGACGTGAAGATCTCGTCCTTGGTGAAGCCACCCGATGGTATACGACTGCGGGTGTGATGTGGTCAGTAGGCCCAGCGGCTTCACAACCTCTGCTGAAATGAGCTTCTTTTGGTTCTCATTGTTGATAATGAATTGCAACGGTGAACCATTCACCCACATTTGTGAGTGGAAGAGACACTCCCCCTCATTAGAGGAATTTTCAGGTCTAAAATGGGCCTCCGAAGGAAATTATAAAATTGCAGTGGAAATAATAAAATAAGATTAGATTACATCATCAAATTTTAGAGGGGAAAAAAAAAGCAAACTATTTTTTCAACTTATCTCCCTATGGGTTTGCTCAAATTTCAAGCAGAAACACTCGTTGGATGCAAAATTTGATTCCTCGTCCAAGGAGTATCCATGTTGCATGCTTTTGAAGGACCCTACTACACGAAAAATGAGAAATACATGAAAAAACATGATTGCAATCACATCTTTTCATGTATTTCTCATTTCTCGTGTAGTAGGGTCCATCGAAAGTATGCAACATGGGTACTTCTTGGATGAGTAATTACATTCTTCATCCAACGAGTACTCCTGCTTGAAATTTGAGTAAAGCCTTAGGGAGGTAAGTTGAAAATACAAGTTGAAAAATAGTTTTATTATTTTATTTTTTTAATATTTTTATTTTTTTACTCAAAAATTAGTGAACCATCCCCCATGGTAGACATCATCATCTTGAATCCTATTGGTTGTTATAAAGTTTATTTTGGTTGTACATTTTTCTTAGGAGACCCATTTTAGACCTCAAAATTCCCCTAATGCCTCTGGATCTTCGAGCTCAATCTTCTGGATCTTGGTGTTGGAAACAATGACACTGGGCTTCGGATCAATAATCTGCTTCCCTTTGTCATTCCTATTTTCAGGTTCTAACTCAGACTCAGAACATGCATCTAATTCAAAAGTCTTCAACTCGGCCACCAGTGATTGTTTGGCTCGAAACTCACTTGTGTTGTGAGTGGGGCTATTATGGAACTCACAACACTTTCTCATGTCCTTCTTTGTCTTCGTGGTGTTGTTTTTTGTTTACGGATTCAACAAGTTGTTCTAGGTCACCCATCCTTGGCTTTGTTCTTTATTCTGTGATTTGGGGGCATCTTTCCCTTGCTTCAGATTCGCAAATCCAAATCCTTGCTTCTTTTATTTAAACTTATGCTCGATCTTGACAGCATATCAATAGGTGGCACTGAGTGAGGGGATGTCCAGGAACTCCATCTCGTCCTTGATGTACTTGTGTAGACTGTCTTGGTACTTGAGTACCAAATGTTGCTCATAATCCTTGATACCTAACTTCGTGCAAAAGGGTATGAAAAATATTTATGAACTCCAGCACGTCTTGGTCCCTTCCCTACCACATCATGGTCTTCATAGCTCCCGACAAGGTAATACTACTCGTTGATGGCGTATTGGAAAGAATTCCATGTGGGTGTGGTTAAAAATAGTGAGGGTTCCCTCTCCTCTCTCTTCTCACAGTAGGTTTCCCACCAATCCTTGACGTGGGGGCGACTTTGAGGGGTGCAAGAGTAATCTTTTCCCAATTGGAAAAATCATGAACAAAAAAATATCCTTCTAATAGATTTAACCATTTATCTATGATACTCACATCTATCTAGCCTTCAAATAAGAGGATGTCAAAGTTGACTTGTACCTTAAAGGGAATGGCGCCTCCAGAGTAGTTGTTGGATGAAGATGCGTCGCTTGTGGGTAGTCGCCGAAGGATCTGGGCAAAGTCTTCCATCATCGTATTCCTTTGTCGCTCGAGGGCTTCTTCGAGAAATATTTTGAAAGGATCTCCTGCTCCCTCGTCTTTCTTTTCTTCCACCACAGGAGGCCATTGGGGTTTGTGAGGCTAGTCTTGCAAAGGTTCAACCATTTCAAGCCTTAACTCCTTATACCTTGACCTCAATGGGGACATGCAAAGAAAAATAGAGAAAGAGCAGACCGCTCTGATACAACTGATCTGGACTTATACAGGAACACAACAGAATACAAATATAAACATAAACACAAAGATGAAATAGAAGTAAAACTTCATTTCATTAATATCAAATAATTGAAATATACTTATATACAAAATGGAAATAAACTAGCTCAAGTGATGGTAGTTTAGCTCTGAGAAATGATATGGTGGCTACATGCCTCTGAATTGTATTACAATGAGGCTCAAGGGCCTTTTTATTATTGAACAACAAAGGGAAACTCTAAACAACCAAAACCCTAACCCGAGGAGATGGAATGCCAAGATTTTGTGGGCCTCATTGGGGTTAGCTGGGCAACCAACTTCTCAAGGTCATAACTTGTTCATATGATCACCCTTTGGTGTGTACAATACCTCATTGGAAACAAATCTCTGAGTACTACAGGATTGTGGCAGATCCTTCCTTTGCTACAAACCTCAAAAAAACGTCGTTTAGGAGGTCAAAACTGCTAAAAATAGTAAATGTTACTACAGTCAAGGAAACTGATGAAATCGATTGGAGGTTTAGGTGGAATAGACGAGTGGCCACCAATATCCACCTGGATCAAGGAAACATGACCAAAATTTTGCTTTTAATAAAATAACCTTCCAACAAATTTTTGAGTGTGTGCACGTGACACACTGACTACTGATTAAACCAGTTAATGATGATTCTAGAATCTCCACAGACCTATAGTTAGTGACACCCTTTTTCAATGGAAAAAAGGAGCAATATAAGGATATAGAGCTCAACATAATTATTTGTTCCTAATCATAATCCTATTTTTAATTTGAAATAATGTTCATGGTCAAACATTAGAGGAAATTCCAACCTAAAAGTACCCATGAAATTTTCATGTAATTCCCATGTCATAATATGTAAACCAATCAAAATCCTTTAAATTTAAAAGAAGTACATGTCTTAAATAATTTTAAATTGTTTAATTTGGGTATCCGCGAAATATTTTATTATTAATTTGGGAATCGGTGAAATATTTTATTATTAATTTAAGTATTCATGAAATATTTTCTTAATATTATTTACCTATCTTATCCATATGAATTATAATATCAAAAATGTTATTAATGCAATGTAAATCTTGATATTAGTGAAAAAAATATAAATTAAAAATGTGGACCCATTTGACATTAATAACCATGTCCAAAAAGACACAAAGAAATAGTTAAATATAAAATAGTTTAAAAATGTATTCCAGAAAGGACAAAATACCATCCAAAAATATAAAATATATAGTTAAATAGTTTTAAAAAACGTATTTCAGAAAGGAAAAATTACCAAATTCCAGCACAAAAATAAAAATAAATATATAGTTAAATAAATAATTAAAAAATAAAAAAAATACATTCCATAAAGGACAAATTTACCATATTCTAGCGAAAAATTATATTTCGGGCGAAATTGTGGCCCAAGTAGACAAAAAACACCAAAAATAGTTATATATACGCTTATTTCAATAAAAGTGTCATATAGTCAAGGATTTCGATAAAAGTAAAGAATTAGAAATAATATATTTTAAAGTTTTATTAAATCTCATGCTAATAAATATTGTAGAACATATATAAAAGTAAAGTAATATTAAAAAATCATCTTCATGGCAATTTTTATTAATTTCCTTATTTTTCCTTAGGAGGCCACTTTTAGGCTGAAATTTCCTCTCATGTAGAGGACAACACGACTACCGCTTCTACCCTGTTGAGATGATCCATCAAAGTATCCTCAGGGAATTTCACGATCAATAGTTTCAACAATAGTGTTATGGATTCTATGTTGATGCTCTTCATCAACGAGTAGATTGTAAATAGCTATTATCTATGCTCTGATCTATTCTGGTTGTTTGAAAGAGTTGTGGGATATTTTCTAGTTCTTGCTAAACCATATTCCCCAGCACACCAAAAGAGGGATATTCCTTTGTTTATGTGATTGTGCCGCATCCCACCATGACATCCAAGATTCACTGCTATTTCCCCCTACCATCTTATATGAATGTCAAGAGACCGATAAATTAGGTTCCAAATTTGTATAGCAAAGGTACAGTGTAAAAACAAATGATTAACATTCTCCTCCCTATCATTACACATCGCACACCATGATGGACCCTCAAAGGATATCCTTTTCAAATTTTCTCCAATGGGGACTTTATTTTCTAACAAACACCACATAAATCATCTAGATTTGGTTAGGCTCTTTAATTTCCATAACAATCTCCACCACCAAGATATTTTTTTGGTTCACGATCAACACATATAAATAGATATCCTTATTTTGGAGTGTACCTACCAAGGGCAGAGTGGATCCAAATGAGTTCATCATCTCTATCATGAATTCTTACATGTGATGTAGACAAAGCATTAGTGTATTGGTGCCACCTTTGATTTCAGTAGTTTGGTAAATTTAATTCCCAAGTCGATAACCAGTTTTGTCCCCAAATAGTAGTATTATCTTGGTCAACTATCTAATTTAGTGTCTTCTTGCCCTGCTCAGACAAAAACTCAATTAATTCAGGTGGTAGGATATGTGAATTTCCACTTCTAGACAATGGGTTAATCCCAAGACAAACCCTCTCACCTGTTCCCACACGCCTGGCTAAACCAAAACTGATAAAGCCAAAGGAGTTTAGTACCGCCTTCCAAACCTTCAATATGCTCATTATGTTCTTATTCGGAAGACAAATCCAATCAGATTCCAATGAGAGTAGGGCTATATATTTTCTTATAACAACCTCTATCCATAAACTCTCCGATGATAATAGGCTCCATCCTACTTTAGCAACAAGAGCTTGTGAAAAATAATATGATTTTTTCATACCCCAAGCTCCCCATCTCTTAGGGAGAGATATTATATCCCATCTGACCCAAGCAAAAGTACGACCTTCCTTTTTTCCCTACCATAAGGAACCACAACAAAACCTCTGAATTTTTTGAAGTATACCCTTAGGTATCCATGATAACGACATCCAATATACAACTATGACCTCAAGAACAAATTTGATGAGGACTAGTCTCCCCGCATGGGATAACCAACAATGGCACCAAACTAATAGCCACATCCAGTCAACAACTTTGTAATCATTTGGATTGAGGCGAAATCCTAAATACTTTAACCCCTCATTAATATCCAGTGAGCGAAAAGGAAATCAGGGAAGAGCATATGCTAAATCATCTCTGCAACAACCAGAAGTAGATAATGTCGATTTTTCCTGATTTGATGCCATACATGTAGCCTTACAAAACAAATTCAAAACACTATCAAAAGATATAGCGTCTTTGATAGATCCGTTCAAAAAAATGAGTACATCGTCCACAAATAGGAGATGTCTCACGCCAATATTTTCCACCCCTGCATACCCTTTAGTTGGCCCCGTCTCCTTTCATCTTTTAATAATCTGCTCAAATCCTCCATTACTAATAGAAATAATAGCGGAGATAGAGGACATCCCTAATGGAGTCCCTGCTCAACATGAAAGAAATCGGTAGCATAACCATTAATAAGCACACTAAATTATATATATATATATAATGTTAAAATAGTGTATTTAAGGTGAGTGATGAAATATT
>APFE031213343.1:29693-58467 GCA_000404065.3 Pinus taeda
AAATACTTTTTCTTTTATGTGATAGAAGCTTTGCCCAATCATTGTATCATCCAAAAAGGTTAATCAGCAATGTACACACAAGTACATGAACATTAATTGACCAAAAGCGCGCACACATACAAGTGCTTCAATTACATTAGAGTG
Organism: Pinus taeda; assembly: GCA_000404065.3. Classification (NCBI taxonomy): domain Eukaryota; kingdom Viridiplantae; phylum Streptophyta; class Pinopsida; order Pinales; family Pinaceae; genus Pinus; species Pinus taeda. The sequence continues at coordinate 29,838 of APFE031213343.1, forward strand.
CAGGTTTCTATTAAATAATTTGACATGGTTTAGTATTATGTGATTAATAGATATTTAAGCGGTTTGTTCATTTTGATTGTGATATTTATTTATTTTTAATGTATAAAGTTATTTGTGATTCTTTATCATATAGATTCTTAAATATGATATGAATTTTTACCTCGGTATAGATCTTCATGTGGTGGAAGCAGTTGACGTGGCAGTTGAAGGAGGCAGTTGTTATTTATGAATTTGAGCGGATTTTTCACGGTTATTTAAGAAAAATTTCACCATTTCAAATAATTTGTCGGTGTTCCATAATGTATTAGATTTTCACAATTTCCATATGTTTCTAAATATTGGACTATCAATTGGTTCCTTGTATTTAAAAAAGTGAGGTCTTAATTAATTAAAAACACTTGTAAATGTTAATTGAAAACTAAAAATAGTTTCAATCTAAATAATATTTACTAAAAAATCGATAACTAAATTTATAATAGTGGAGAGCGGAGAGCGACTGGGTAGCGACATCGAGGTATGTTGCTGCATATATCCAACCAGCTGGGCTTGCCGGCCATATCCTCTTATCATTGCGTGATTCCTGTATCCTGGTATGACATTTTTATTTGTTGAGGCATCCTTCGCCGCTATCTGTCGTCGATCTTCATGCCCTCATATTTACGTGACACCTGTTCGAACCCACATATCTCGTGGCCGTTTTCTGTTTACATATTCTGCATGCATTTCTCCTAGCTAACACGACCACAGTGACACCCCCCCCCCCCATCTCCGAGATATATACTGCTTTCTCCTCAGGGGATATGTTTTACATTTTTCCTCCCTATGCCTCCTGGCACGGGGTCGCCACCCTCTTTCTCGTGGCGTCACCGAGAACTGGTCACAGTTACACATCCTTCATGCATTACTTCCTGCTGTCACGAACTCTGAGTCATTGTTATACACTGGTACTCTCCAGGGATTAAGTTTCACATTTTCTTCCCTGTGTCTCCTGGCACGGGGCTGTCATTTTACATTTCGTGGCTTTTTCGCTCCGCCATCTATATCCCACACTCTCTGTATTTACCCTCTGGTTTATATGCCTGTGGTTCTTTCACTATCCTCGCTGGTGTCGCTATACCAGGTACGCTTTTATATTTTCCTCTTGGTTTCTATATATATGATATACTCTGTTTCTGGATTATTTTGATACTTACCAATGGCGATATTATTCCTCTTATAGAGATACGTTTCTTTTATCATTATGACTCTCCTGGTTTTCACATATTTATTGTGGATTTCCATCTGGTTAAAAGGACTTATATATGCTCTTCGCATCTTCTCTGCTCTCGTCGCGTTATACTCTTGTCTCGTCATTATATATATTGTCTGGATTTTACTCCAATTCATATTATAACATGCTGTTTGGGTTTTTTAAAAATCTGGGGGGTTTTGTTCAAATATATAAACCTTGTGCTGATATTCGTATCCGCCTTGGTTCATGGTGGTGCATCTTCTCTTTTTACTATTGCTGCTACCTAGAATGCCATGAGCCATCTCCCTCATAGCTGTTGTTGCTGGTTTCCCATGCTACCTGCTTCGCTCTGTTTTCTTTTTGGCCGGATTTTTTTTCTGACTCCTTTTCTGCATCCGGTCACCCTCTTTCCGACCGATGCCATATTTTTCTCTTCTTGCCCATTTATGAGTTGATCTCATCAGGATCTTCTCGGCCTACTTTTCCTGGCTCACCTGGGGAATGGGTCGTCCTTTTCCTGTCTATTTCATCTATATATGGGTTTCGACGGCGCTTATTGTCAACTTATGAGCTTCTCTCATTATTGATCCGTCCTTATATGCCTTGTCATCTATTCTTTTTTGACCGTTTCTGGCATCTTCCTTTTCTCGAGGACTTCTCTGTTGTTTCCTTTTTATGGATGTTCTTATCCGGGATTACCTCATCCAGGCTTTATTCTCGCCGCCTCTTCTCTTTTCTACCAGCATTTCAAATTTGACATTAGATTGGCCCCTTTTTGCTTGTTGGCCTCTGTCCTCCCCATTTATTGGTTTGGCCTTGTCTGACTTTTTCTCATGGCATCGGCATCTGAATCATCTGCCACGGAGGCAATGATCCGAGCCGCCATCCTTGCTGAGGAGGCTCTCGACCCGGGTCGATCCAGACCGTCCGAGCGCTCCACCATGGACCGTGCCACCGTCCATCCATCCATCTATGCGACCTTTCCTGGTCTGGAAAATGATTCGATGAAGGACCAATCTTCTCTTTTTCATACTGCACATCACAAGACTTATAACAGGTCACGTGTTCCGGCCAAATCTTCGGCCCCCCCGCTGGCTATCGATCTAGATAATCCTCATTTATCATAGAGGATTGATAGCCTTCAGAGATTTGCCCTTATTGGCCGTTGGTATTTTCCGGTCATGAGCGACCTGGAAATGCGCAAATGGATTGCTGATCAATGGAAGCCTATTATAGGCTATGCTCCTATTATCTCCCATCTCATGAAGGACTGGTATTGTTTCCATTTCCTCGATGCTGCTGATACGGACGTCATTCTCCGTGCTCCTTGGGTTTTCAAGAGGAGCTTCCTTGCTCTGCACCGCTGGTTCATTGGCTACGATCCTCTAAAGAATACGCCCTCTCACAACTTGATATGGGTTAAGCTTCCGAATCTCCCTCTGGAGATGTGGTCAAAGGAGATCCTAGAAATTATTGGGAATTCTATCGAACGTTTTATCTACGTTGATCCTTGGTGCATTGGCAAATGAGATAAGAGCATCGCCTGGATTCTTATCGACCGTGCCTACCGGGGTGGTTACCCTGAACACATTGATATCTCATGGCGCGGCATGCGCATCTCCCAACGCCTGGACTTCTGGGGCGTTCCTTTTCGATGTGCTGCCTGCCATAAGACTAGTCATCTTATTGAAAAATGTCCCAGAAGGGATGCCCACCGACGCCGCTTCCCTCATCATCAAAAGATGTCCCGTCGCCACCCATATGAATCTGAATCCCTCATGGCTCCCCAGCCTCCTGAACCTATTCCTTCTCCTCCGATTTCCCCCTGCCGCCCCAACGCTCTTCCTTATGGAACGGAATTGGACCGGGGTCAATCCTCTGCCCGCGCTCCTCATCCCTGCCCCCTGTCACCATTCCCGAGCCCATTGATGACCCTCCAATTCGGTCCCCTTCCCCCATCCCGATTGGTGACATATACAAAGGCTCCCTTCCCATCTTCATTTCATCCTCCTCCCCTCCACATGTCTCCCCCCCCCATAACTAAAAAAGGAAAGGAACCTCTCATTGCGGCCACCCCTGTTAACTGCCCCTCATCTTCGCCCGCCAATCTATTCGATAGCGACATTGACCTTCTCCTGCATCACAAATCCATCGAACTTGAACCGCTCACCATTCATAAGCCCTTTCACCGATCCTCCCCTACCATCAGCCTGGCATCGGGCAAAAATATTACTGTTTGAAAAACCTCCAAGGGTGGCTCTCGCCATTTCCGTGGTCGATCCAACTGTCCGAATCAGGGAATTCGATCTCTATCCCTGGTCGATGTTCCGATATTCGACATGTCCTCCCCTCGATCATAGCCTCTTAGAGCAGATGCGGCTGGTCCATCCATCCCATGACGGACATTGTTTCCATGAATATTCGTGGGCTGGGTGCAGGGCCCAAATATCTTGCATTAAAACATATTTTCTCTTCTGCTCGGCCAAAGATTATTCTCATTCAAGAATCTATGCATGATCGCCATTCTTCTATAGCTTACTTCCGAAAGATGTTTCCCTCATGGCACATGGCGGCTATTGATGTGTGCGGCCACTCGGGTGGTCTTGTTGCTCTCTGGAATCCTCTGTGGATTTGCGCTTCTGCCTACAAATGTTTTGCTGGCATATTGTTAAATGCCACCTTCCGGGGGCATAGAACTCCTATCAATATACTCAACATCTATGCTCCATATGTGCACCGATCTCCCTTCTGGGATAGATTCTTCTCTTCGGACCTGTGTGAGATCCGTCACATGTTGCTTGTTGGGGACATGAACTTCACACTTGGCCCTGACGAAGTTGGGGGTGGCGGCAGGCATATGGACCCGATATCTAATCTCATGAAGAATCATCTTCTGCACCGGAACTTCATTGACATTGCTCCATCTGTATTAACACACACATGGGATAATGGACGCACGGGTGATGCATACATTGCCAAACGCTTGGACCGTGCTATCATACAGGTAGATATTATTGAACATATGGGCATGCCGTATCTCTCCATAGGCAACGAATCCATATCGAACCATCGGCCGATATTCATTCAATGGCGGCAGCGCCCATATAAACAGCATTTTCCATTTAAATTTGACCGCACCTTTATAGATGATCCTGATTTTATTCATGTTGTCACAAATGCATGGAGCGCCTCGGGCAAAAGAGCCTCATCTCATGCCCCATCCTTCCATGAATGTATGAGGCACGTTCGTTCCATTGTAAAGACTTGGCAGTTTGAGAAGAAGAGTCGCAACTGCGGTGAATTGCAGAAAATACAAAGTGATTTGGATCATATTCGCTCAGCACATGACCCTAATTCTATGTCCTTCCTTATCAGATGTCAGATTGCTGATTTATCACGCCGCAAACTACAGTTATTAAAATTAGAGGAATCCACATGGCGCCTTAAGAGCAGGGCGTTATGGCTTGGGATGGGAGACAGGAATACAAAATTTTTCCATAAGTTTGTAAACCATAGACGCGAGATTAATGCTATCTGGCGGATACGTGACGGCACTGGTGGCTTTTTTTATTCGCAACAGGACATCACCAATGCTGCCCTCACTCATTTTAAATCCCAATACAGCCGAGGTATTGGTTGTGCCATTCATGATATTCTCTGGGGAATCGAGATATTCCCTACCATGTTTGATGACTCTACTAATGACTCCATTTATCAGCCGATAACAGAGGATGAGCTCCATGGTGTTCTTAAAGCTTTCAGCAAGGATAAATGTCCTGGGCCCAATGGTTGGACCATCGAATTCTTCCTTCACTTCTTTGAACTCATCAAACAAGATCTCATTCGAATGATTGAGGACTCACGCATCTCTGGGCGCATACATCCCCATACATCATCTACTTTGATTGCCCTTATCCCCAAGAAGAGAGATGCGGATACATTCTCTGATTACAGACCGATCTCTCTATGTAATATCTCTTTCAAAATAATTTCGAAGATCATTGTTGAGCGCATCAAGGGAACATTGGCTGTACATCTATCTAAATACTGGCACGCTTTTCTGAAAGGTCGGAATATATTAGACGCGGTTGCTTCTACACAGGAATGTATCTATTCAATGTTCTCAAAAAACGTTGACGGGGCTATCCTTAAAATAGACCTACAAAAAGCATATGATTGTATTGATTGGGGCTTCATTCGCTGTCTATTGGCTCGAATTGGCTTACGAGCTGAGATGATCTGCTGGATTATGGCATGTATTGAAGGCGTCAATTATGCCATTAACATCAATGGGATTCCTTCTCCATACTTCATAGCTGAACGGGGCCTTCGCCAGGGCTGCCCACTAGCACCTATTATTTTCATTCTTGCCATGAACACACTCAGTCTGCACATCAACAAGGCTGTGGCTGATCAAAGATGTATTCCCATTAGTATCAGCAGACATATTTCTTTATCCCACAATTTATTTGTGGATGATGTTTTACTGTGCGCCATGCTTCAACGCGCTTCATGGGCATGCCTATTTGATATCCTCATCAATTTTCAAAAGGCCACAGGCCTCGTCATCAACAAACATAAATCTATCTTATATTTTAATGGTGCTATTTCGGACTTGGTTTCCTACATTGCTGATATGTTTGGGGTACAGGCTCAACCCATTCGGAGAGGCATTACATACCTTGGTTTCCAGCTAAAAACACACAACTACTCAGCCACTGATTGGGAATGGCTCGTTTTGCGGTACTACAACAAAATATCCTCATGGGAATACCGCTCTTTATCTCTGGCTAGCAGAGTAACTCTCACTGTGGTGATATTAACCCATTTATCGGTCTACTGGGTGCATTTGTTTTACATTCCCACTCACATCATCCGTCGTCTCAATCAATTATCGGCATGCTTCATTTGGGGCGGGTCATCCACGCACCACAAGATTCATCTTGCTAATATGAAGGACATATCCATCCCAAAGCAATAGGGTGGATGGGGCATTAAGGATCTACGTCTTTTTGGTTGCGCGCTTATCTGCCGCACATTATGGAGAGGCATTTATGGATGCTCGCCATGCAGCAACATCATCCGACAAAGATACATGAAGGGGAAACAAATCGAATATTGGTACAGGAAAGGGACCATTGGTACAAGAGCGGGCTCACCTATATGGCACAGCATGAAGAAGGTTGAAACACTGTTTTTGTCACATCTGAGATGGCAGTTTCATACAGGTGGAAATATCCTCATCGGCATCGATCCTATTTTTTGTGGACATTCTGATCTTAATTTTCCAAGGGTGCTCATCTCACAGCTTCAACATCAAGGCATTTTCACTTGGGACAAATTGATCAAGGAATGGCATGGTTCCACCCCAATCTGGATGGAAAGTAGCGATCTCAATCTACAGGACTTGCTGGCGGGTATATGGAAATCACTCACAAACACCTTATCTGGGAGCGGCATACATCGACATGGCATTTCTGATCAACTACAATGGACCGTCAGCTGTTTTAGGAGACCTGTGTCTGTCAGAGACATATATGCATATCTGATCAGCAACAGATTTCCATATTCTCTCCCATCTTTCCCGTACATTTTCTGGAAGGCAAACTGTCCACCTAAATTTACACATTTTGCATGGTTGGTCTTTTACAACAAAAATCTTTCATGGGACAATCTCAGAAAACGTTCATGGCATGGCCCCAGCAGATGCTCTATGTGTGGCAATGATGAAGAAACCAACCTCCATATGTTCATCAAATGTCCAGCCACCCTGCGGATCTGGTATGTTCTGGCAATTAATTTTGATTTCCTATTGACTGATTTTGATTCTACTAGTGCAGCTCTTATATGGTGGAGCAGACAGAATGGAAACAGGCGCTTCCTCATCCTCTTATTTCTTTGGTCGGTATGGAAATGGCGAAATGCCATAATTTTCAAAGATTCACATATGCCACCATCCTTCATTATTGACAACATCATGTCCCTGTGGCACTCGATATATGGCTCCATTTGATGGCACTTTCAATCTGCCATATGATTTTTTTTGTCTGCATCATACACAGTTTCCTTTTTTGAACATTTCACATCTGGCTGTCAATTGCATTGACTGATATATATGTTTACAGACACAATAGTCATATATATGTGTAATATGCCAATATGTGTAAAATGCTACATGATGTGTGCTCTCCCCAACACTTTCACACAAGCAGTTTTTATATTTTCTCAATATAATATATTACGCTTTTTTTCTTCTGAAAAAAATATATCCAAATAGCATTTAACTTTAATCTCACACATAATTCCAATATTACTTTAAATTACAATTTTATCTCTTTAATACTAATTTTTTCACGAATTTTTCATTTTAATAATAAAATGAAGTTTGAAAATGTTGGTGAAAAAGACCGACATGAAAAAAGATATATCACTTCCTGCACTTTTATAGTTTGGTGTAAAATATGGTCGTGATTTTTTGTAAGGGAATTCTAAACCCAAGGAACATTGGTTTAAGAGGTATGACAATTTGATATTATTTATATTTAGAGTTGTTCATGGTTTTGTTTATTTTGGTAAGTGTTACTAATAAGTTTTAATTTTTTAAGGTGTGTTACATCTTTTGTATTCGTTGAGATAGGTGTTACATATTTTGTTTATTTTGGTAAATGTTATTAATAAATTTTAAATTTTTTTAAGTGTTATTGTAAAAGTTAAATAGTTTGTTGAGATAAGTGTTACATATTTTGTATTTTAGAATTGGAATGAGAAAAAAATCTAAAATTAGAGTAGGAATAATGTTGAATTGTAATAGAGAAGTGGAATAGAGAAGTCTTATTATCTTCTTGAATGTCTACGCATGAATAATCTCACATGTGAGTTATAGGAGTTGATGTGGCTTTCACTTAATATTATGGTGGTTAACAAGGTAGGTTAACTAGGGGGAGGCATAACTTTCATATATGAACTCAAGTTAGGGTGATTTTCACACCATTAGAAAGAAATTAATGCATAGAACAAATTCAATGGCTTCTAAGCTATGGTTGCAAGATTTTAAACCCAAAAAGTGTCATTTGATGCCTCAAAATGACTCTAGAATGTTCCAAAATATGATTTTCAAACTAGGACCTAAAAGCCAATTCCTTCAATTTTTCCACCTATAAAATATCAAGATAGATGGAAAATTATATAATGATCCAATTTATATCATACCTCCCATTTAGGGGGATTTTGGTCCCCAAAATATTACTAAATAGGATGAGAAAAATCCCCCCTACCTTCTCCCTAGAGTACCATTTCACCTTTCTTGGAAGTTTTCCTTTTAGCCTAATCTACTAGAGGTTGTGCTTCCATTGTCTAGTAGTTTTGGACCTCTTTTTTATTAGTAAATTGTCATGGATATTCCACTGGATAGTTCGTCCCAACAAATATGATAAAATTATACTTAAAAAATATGAAATTTGCACTATTAAGGTTTTATTTCTCTTTAGATTTATGGATCTGGAGATTACTGCAAATTGTGTATAAAAGAAAAACAAAATTATGCATAGAATATAGAATAATTAAATAAAAACTCACAAACCATGATTTGACACAAGATATGACCTAGTAAATCTTTTTGGGAGAAAACCCAACTGGAAGGTTAGGCGGCTTTGCTCTCTTTCTTTGAATAGAAAATGGTTGTGAGTACAAAGAAGTATTGCTTGTGACCTATGAGATACTATAATACACAAATCCTTTATATGTGCTCTATATCATATCCCTTTCAACTATTTTTTCTCATCTATGGAACAAATGTACTTGAAAGAATGGAACCCTTTTTCCTCCTAGTGGCCTGATTATAACACATCCCGATAGGATACTAGCGGTTAGGTTTGACTACCTCCACTCTTAAACAGAGCTACTATATGGACTCTTCTAGAGTCTTCTTCATCATAATCATGTGGCTAGCCCCTTTTCAAAGAATAATGGGGGCTAACGTGGCATCCTCTTGAATTATGTTGTTGAAAACAGGAAGGTCAACTTCTAAGTGGCATAACTTTTGCTTACAAATGGAAGGGTTTGTTTACATTCAATCTTGTCCCACCCATAGGAAGAGGAAGGGATCTCCTCTTGAAAAATGAAATGGTTAGAAGTGTCAAAATTTAAAATTTATGGGTCTGTACTTATCTCCAAACTTTAAGGTGGTTATGCATGTTGTTTCCTTCCCAAGCATAGTGTGAGATTCAAACTTGAAATATAGGTATGTCTGACCTAAAGCTTGCTGAAACATAGTAATAGTTATTCAATGTGGTCCCAAAGTCAGGGTTCTAAAGAATTGCTATAATGAAAAAGTGATGCATAAATACTGTGTCTTTAGGCAGGATAGATGGCTTTACCGATAACGTCAAGTAGGGGCCTTTTCATTAGGAAAGTCAATGTAAGTGGTAGGTTGGGGAATGTGAGTTTGGTAAGTTAGTAAGTGTGGGTAGGTAAGTGTGAGTGAGTCGACAAGGTGAGAGTGGGCAGATTACTTCGCATAATCCTGCTTAAACTTATCTGGATTTCCAGAAAAACCTACTCCTTCTCCTACCATAGTGCTTGGTGTAATCCTTCTTCTCCTTTTCCTTCTCCTTCTCTACCTAGTGATCCCCTAGCTGCTACCAATGGCTTCCTATAATTACTATTCATTGTTATCCATAAGGATATATTGAATTCCTTCACTATGGGATTGGCTTGCACACCATGACTTTGGAGAGTTCCAAGATTCCTAATTTATTCCCCCATGAGTAGGCAAGGTCCATAATAACTCAATTTTGCCTACCTTGGCCAAGTAGAAGCCCCAAAAGGGTGATGCATAGGACCTAGTTAAGCCAAGCACTAACTAGATGAGATAGGTTGTGTAGGCAATTCTCTATCTCTCTCTTTTTGGTTGTTATAGCATGTATATGTAAGTAAAAAGGCGGGATTGGTTGGGTATTTAATATAGGTAGCAATAAGACGTGATTCTCTATCTCTCTCTTTAGGACTCTAATTGACATGATTCTTGCACCATTGAAAATGTCTTTGTGTGTAGAATATGAAAAATAGGTGTTGCACTAAAGTGGTAAATTTTACCCCCCAAAAATGTCCTTTGATGCCTAAAAAAATCTCCCATAAGGTTTCAAACCCTAGTTTGACAAACTAGATCTCACTGGTAAAAATGTTCCTATGAGTTGATTCCTCCACTTTTACCACTTTGAAAGCATCAATATGGATAACAAACAACATAATGATCCAATACAAATCACTTCTACAAAATTGTACCTTCTACCAACACCACCTAAGCTTTATGGTAAGATTGACTCCTCAATTCCCTATTTTAACATAGAATGTTTATAGAGTTTCATATTCTCCATAATATCTACTAAATAAATACACACATATGGTGTTAGACTAAGTTTGTAGGCATTATCACCCACCTTCTCCAATAATTCAAAATGACCATACCACAAAGTCTTGATATTCTTATTAGGATCATGTAGTATTTCCTTATTTAGCCACAATCAAACTTTGTACCCCAACTTGAATGTATTCTCAGTTTCGTATTGATCATGTTAGGCCTTGTACTTTTCCTATGATTTCTTCAATGTCTCTTGCAATTGAAAATGGATTTTTCCTAATCTTTTCAACAAACTCCTCTACTCTCACTGCTTCTCCTATGATACCTTCCTTCACTCCTCCTTGTTATCCATATAAAACATGTAATATCCCTATTTTGACCATCAATTTAAATTGTAATTAATTGTATTTGATTATGTTAATGGTATTTTTTCCTATGTTGGCATAAATGAGTTTTTATTGCAACAAAAACGAACTAGATGAATCTAGGAATGATGCATATGTAATCTAAATGCTTGATTAATTTAAAATGTTGAGCATCCAACAATGAAGATACAAGCATTGGTACAAGCTATGATACCATAAGTGGAAAAATGATGAGGGAATGTGGGGAAGTATCTTGCCAAAGCCTCACCATAAAATTTTATTTAGATCTAAGCCTTTTCCCTCTTTCCCAAGAATTAATTGATTATAAATGACTGAGTAGTTGAAACAATCACCCTCGTAAATATGGGAGTTGGGGTGGAAGTTGCAATATTTCTTCATAATTTAATCGAAGGAATGGTTTGATTGCATTCCTTGGATTTTGAACTTGAACAAGAGATCGCTTAGAAGACTAAGAAAAATGTGGGACTTTACAACAATAAACTACATTGATTATGAAATCCTAAAAGGGGGATGTTGAAATAGGTAACTAGGTTTGGTCTTCATAAATATGAAATGTACTCTTGATTCTTGTGTATTGTAAAAATAAAGAAAAAATATTATTACTATTATTGTAGCATGGGTTTCATTATCAAGGTCAATTTATTTGTAGTTCAAGCACCCATTGAGTTCTTCTAGGGTTTTTCATAGAGTCAAGAAGTCAATAGAGTCATTGTCATATGTAAAAGGCCCCATTGGACATCTTGTAACAAGTCAAAATAATTTATTTGAGTCAAAATTATGTCAAAAGACCCTCCAAGATCAAGTCGGCCTACAAGAGATCAAGTCAACCTTATGGAGGAAATTCATACCCCTGGGAAGCCTATATATTAGAGGCATTCAACCTCATTTGGAGCACACAACAAGTAACTCATTCAAGCAAGAGAAGAAGTTCAATTATAAGGAAAATAAATATAAGAAGCAAGTGAAGTTCAAGAAAGAAGATGGAATTAATTTTTTTGGGTCTCTCTCTCTCTCTCTCTCTCTCTCTCTCTCTCTCTCTCGCATGTAAAAAAAAATTGCGAGCACAAATTGAAGCTGCAAGTTCGAAGTGAAGTTGCATGTGAAGTTGTTAGGTCAAAGTTGTGAAATTGCATCTAGGTCGAAGTTGTGAAGTTTCATCTAGGTCGAAGCTGTGAAGATACATCAAGGTCAAAGCTATGAGGTTTAATCTAGGTCAAAGTTGTGAAGTTGCATCAAGGTCGAAGTTGTGAAGTTGCATCAAGGTTAAAGTTGTGAAGCTTCTAGGTTGAAGTTGCAGAAATTGTTGCTTGGGGTCGAAGTTGTTGGAAGGTTGAAGTTTGTTGTTGGAAGCTGTATAAGGAAACTTCATCAAGAAGGAAGGTTGACTTGGTATTGAGGGGTCTTTGTCAAGGGTCTTAGGTCTTGTAATTCGTCATTTGAATATTCTATAAGAAGAGAATAATTCTTGTGGGTTTTCCTCTCAAAGTGAGAGGTTTTGGCCCTTGCTAGTAGCCTATAACTTGTGTGATCTTGTTTCGTTGATTCTTCATGTTTTGGTAGTTGTTTGATGATAAGAACACAATAATAATCAAGTAAAGAAGAAGCTAATTACAAGTACATAAAATTGAAGTAAAATAACATCACAAGTAGTTATCAAAGTAAGAGAAATAACCCTAATCTAGCACCCTTGATTTCTCAATATGGTATCAGAGTTAAAGTGACAACAACAAGGAAAGGTAGCTTGAAGATCGTTTAATTGAAGAACAATACATAAGGGATGAGCACAAGGAGATCATAAAGGAGAAATAAGAAGCATCAAGGAGGACTATCCATCTCACCACAGGGATCATATTATCTAGAAGGAACAACACTTGGAATAAAAAGAATACCTCAAATACCTTACCTCCATTCAAGAAAGAAGGACTCTACACTAGAAGTATTCTTGGAAGCATTCTCATTCTATCAAAAGGAAGCAAGAAGAAGCACTTCATCATCATCAAAGGAATCAAAGTGATCTCCCTCATATTGAAGAAGGATCACATCTCAGACATCCTTGAAGAAGATCATCTCTCTCCATCTTGAACAAGAAGCATTGCCTTTTGAAGAAAGAAGATCATCAAGGAAGTAATCATCATCAAGGAGGCATCTTCAATTGTCAACAAGAAAGAAGTAGTGGAAGTCAACATCATCAAGAAGGTATCTAGTTGAAGATATCATCATGAAAGAAGCATCTTCACTTGACAAGTGATTATTCTATATTTTATATCTCAATCTAAAATGACTTCTTTCTTCAAGAATAACAATAAACTTGTTGGATCATCAAATTACCTTTCATGGAAGAAGAGAATAGATTTGATCCTCATAGAAAATGAAGTTAGTGAATATGTCATAGGATAAATCACCAAACCTCCTCAAGGGAAATCTCAAGCACTACCAAAGTACATGAAAGGAGAAATAAGGTCTTAAAGAATCCTTATTGAGTCAATCAAGGATCCCCTCATCCCTTATGTAGCAAAGTTGAAGACATCAAAAGAGATTTATGAAAATCTAGTATAATTGTTCTTTGTAAGCACTGCAAGAGAATTTATATCATTAAGAACTAAACTAAACAAGATGAAGGTATCAGAGGAAGAAGGGATAGCATCATATCTTATGAGGGTATCTCAAATAAGAGATCAACTACAAGATCTAGGAGAAGTAATCTCTGATTGAGAGATGACCACTATTGTGCTCAATGCACTACCTAAAGAATGGAGCAACTTTGTATCGAGTATTTATATAAAGGAGGAAACTACCCCATTCAATTATATATGGTAATTATGAAAAATTGAAGAAACCATATTGAAGGAAAATAACGACATTTGATCAAATGAACAAACTCAAGCATATGCATCTATGATAAAGAGGAAAGAGAAATTTGGAAAGTTTGAGTCTTGAAAGAAACTTCGTAATAAAATCAACATGTCCAAGATTAAATGTTATGGATGTAATGAGTATGGTAATTTCAAAATGAATTGTCCTAAAATCAATAAGGAAAACAATAAGAAAAAGGAAAGAAATGAATCCCATGTCTCTGAAGAATTCGAAGAACCTAAAAAGAAGAAGTCAAAGAAGGAAGAGGTGAAAGACCTTTACTATGACTGAAATAACATCATATACTTAATTCTTTTTAGTTTTTATAAGATAGAAATCATGATGAAAAGAATCACAAGTATGATAAGGTGCATTATAGCAGAGATTGATATGACATCATTCTAAAAGCATGAAAATGGATATGGCTAAAGCAGTCATCTCACATGATAGAAAGGAAGTATGTCATGACATCATCATTAGAATCATAGAAGGATAATCGAAGTATAAATCTATATGGTTGGAGAAATTCATCTAGGAAGATATAATATAAAAATATCATCATACTTCATCATCATTAGAAAGGAGCATTTGCAGAATAAGGATAATCAAGATCCTCCATTTGAATCTTGTTTAGAAGATTCACCTCTACTTAGAAGAAGAAAGTGTCTCGTAGATAGCCTACATTCCACCTTGTGTGGGATCAATTGGTTAGAAGGATGAAGGTATGATGACAGAGGAGTGCAACATGTCAATTTGGTTGAAGTATCTTTCATCTTCAAGCAAGAAAAGGAGGTTTTCAAAGGAATTTTAGATGACCACATGAAGGAAGAGGTATGTATATATTCGGTAATAGATAGATAAATTCATGTCATCACCTTGTTGCAAATGAAATGGATAGAATTCTTTGTCTAATGAGCATGATGAAATAAAAATGAACTCTTCCTTCTATATGATACATTAAGGCATGAATACAATATTCCATGAATAAAATATGATATAACCTCATGAAGAATACGATGTGGTTCACAACTAAGGTTCCTATGATGAAGGAACTATGTATAGAAGATCCTAAGGATGCAATATGTGAATAAGGTGAAATAAGAGTTCGTGAAATATGTACCTATAGATAATATAAGTAATAAACATCTGATAACTAGAAGGATTAGCTATGACATCTCCATGGAGAAGGTATGAAGACCCTGATATGTATGTTGGAGAAGGTGAACCTTGATAATGGGTATATTGGAGGTGGATTCATACATGTGTAGGATTTTGATGTTGCAAGAAGTTGATGTAATGAATAAATATCATCATAAAGAGGCAACTTTGATTTGATGTTCATTTTAATTTTTTGAAAACCTCTGGTTGGGTTGAAACAGGGCTATCAGAAGAGGGTTGTAGAATTTCACCTACAAATAGTACTCATGAAATTGGATGAAATACCTTGAAAGAAACATGACTTGGAAGAGGTAGTAGTGTGAAGGATAACTATATTATGACAAGAAGCTCACTTCTGATGAAGAAAAGGATGACATGACTATTAGTTCAACACTATGTTTCGTTGAAGGGAAGTGATGGAGAAGATGGTTGAAACCCTACGAAAAATTTATGAAGAATATGGCTCCATGATGAAGAAGTTGAAGTTCATTCATGAAAAGATGCAAGAAGGAGGAGACCTAAAAGAAATTGATAGTACCATGATCTCCACCAAAGAGCAGATAGTTGTTATTGGAAACAAGTCCCTAGTTAAGAGAGAGCTTGGGCAAGTCCCTAGTTAAGAGGGAACTTAGGTATATTCCTTTTTATAGAAATGAGTATATCATCCCTAGTTGAGAGAGAGAGATAGACACATCTTTCTTATCTTTATTATTAAGAAAGAATGAATTATTGGGTAAGCATCTTAGGCTGATATCAATGCTCTTTGACGTTCAGGTAGGGCATCCCATAAGTAAGAGTAATCGAAGAGGAAATTCCTTGAGGATGTGTTAACCTAAGACAGGAATGGTCCAAGAAGGACATACATTGTGAACATCTGGATGGGGTATGTGCCTTGAGAAACAATGATGAAGGTGTTTATAAATCATTTTTCTCCCCAGCATTATGCTCTAATCTTGTGGAGAGATAGAGTTGTTAGTCAAGGACTTGCTATGTGGCAAGGTTGGTTGATATGATGAGATGCATTGGTATAAGTTGATAAGATAGCTTATGAGATGGCTTACCAATCTGAACCTTCTTATGAGAATTGTTTAGTATGAGAATGTCCAAGTAGCTTGTATGGATTATGAATACCTCCCTAGTTAAGAGGGTGTATTGAAATAGGTAACTAGGTCCGGTCTTCATAAATATGAAATGTACTCTTGATTGTTGTATATTGTAAAAAAAGAAAAATTATCATTTTTTTTTTTAGAGCATGGGTTTCATGCTCAAGGTCAATTTATTTATAGGTCAAGCACCCATTGAGTGCTTCTAGGGTTTGTCATATAGTCAATAAGTTAATAGACTCATTGTCATATGTAAAAGACCCCATTAGGCATCTTGTAACAAGTCAAAAGAATTTATTTGAGTCAAAATTGTGTCAAAAGACCCTCCAAGATCAATTCGGCATACATGAGATCAAGTCGACCTCATGAAGGTGATTCGTACCCCTAGGAAGCCTATATACTAGAGGCATTCAACCTCATTTGGAGCACACACCAAGACATTTGTTCAAGCAAGAGAAGAAGTTTGATTATAAGGAAAAGAAATCTAAGAAGCAAGTGAAGTTCAAGAAGGAAGTTGGAATTAAATTTTTTGGGTCTCTCTCTCTCTCTCATGTGCAAACAAGATGCTAGGAAGAAGTGAAGCTGCATCTAAAGCTACTAGGTCGAAGATGTGAAGTTGCATCTAGGTCAAAGTTGCGAAGTTGTTTCTAGGTTGAAATTGTGAAGTTGCATCAAGTTCGAAGTTATGAAGTTGCGTCTAGGTAAAAACTGTGAAGTTGCATCAAGGTTGAAGTTGTGAAGTTGCATCAAGGTCGAATCTATGAAGTTGCTAGGTCAAAGTTGTTGGAGAAATTGCTGGAAGGTCGAAGTTTGTTGTTGGAAGTTGTGTAAGGAAATATCATCAAGAATGAAGGTTGACTTGGTCCTGGAGGGATCTTTGTCAAGGGTCTTGAGTCTTGGAATTCATCATTTGAAGATTCTATAAGAAGAAAAGAATTCTTATAGGTTTTCCTTTTAAAGGGAGAGGTTTTGGCCTTGGCTAGTAGCTTATATCTTATGTCCTCTTGTTTCACTGATCTTCATGTTTTAGTAGTTGTTTGATGATAAGAACATAATATCAATTAAATAAGAAATTAAATACAAGTACATTAAATTGAATTAAAATAACATCACAAGTAGTTATCAAAATAAGAGAAATCACGCTAATCTAGTTTCCCTTGATTCCCAATAGGGAGAGATCAATGAAGGAACTAAGTGTGTGAAACATTCATTTACATATGAATTCAGTTATTAACAAATAGAGTGATACAACCAAAGAGAGAAAATACACACAGGTGCCTAAGCAGTGAAATTCACTAGAAAAATGTTTCCTATCCCAAGTGGAATGATGGATAAATAATTTTGGGTGATTAAATCATGTTTTGGATGCCCAAATATACCCAGAAAAGTTCCAATTGAAAATTAGAATGTTGTTGGTGAATTTTGGGATCTGTAAAAACAAACTGATACATATGAAACACTTGCAAAATAGATCTAAACTCTAATTGTCTAGAGTGGATTGTGATTCTATGTGTGATGGTTGAGCGTGATAAGTGTGAGGTGGGGAAATCACTGAGGGACTGTAAAGAAGTGAAGGGATTCCATTTTATTCTTTTCTAACCAAGATGTGAGGCATATGGAGATTGTGGAGGCCCAAAATTAGTTGGGAAAGTAGATCCCTTACTTTATTATATGTTTTAAGGAGAGTTTCCTTCACCTATCCAAAATACCAGTGATTTATCAATTTTCCCATGGTGATATGCTATATAAATTTGATGTGTAGTTGAGCCTATCGTTGGGTGGAAAAGGCTCCTTCCGGTATTAGTTTTTTTTTACGCACAAAAGGGAAGGCCTAATATTAGAATGGATTAGAAAACAAAACCCCTTAGACAATGACCCTTTCCGCATGGGGCATCTATGAGGGAGTGGAGGAACCTGGACAATTATGCAATAATGAAGGAGATGTATATTATACACCTTTCATTATTCTTAATTCATTTAGAATAGAAAATGTAGGTATACCCTTATTCTACACATTACACCCATTATATTCAATAGAACCATAAAATATAAAACAAGCAATTCATCACATTATGCGTGAACACAAAAATTAATCCAAACCAAATATTTTATTAATACTGTGAATTTTGCATTACATTCGAATTGTTGTGGCTCACCAACCTAATAGATCAGATTTTACAGAGTGAAACTCTTACATATCATCAAACTACATCATCAAAACACACACACACACACACACAAATATATTGTTCTAAGTATATCTTTTACATCATGGATTTATCTATTTTTGTATATTTAAATTGGGAAAATTTTTGGCAAGCAACCTATTTTTACTATGGGTGGTAACTATTATGATGGGAAAAAACCCATAACCTAAGCCTAACGACTTTCCCTATTTTCTGCATTTTATACGTTCACCCTTTGCCAACTTTCCGACATGGTATCCTTTTGCATGATGCTCTTCTACATAGATCCCAAAAACTGTTCCTTAAAACGTTTCTCTAATAGGCCCCCAACTCACACATGTGGCTCATCTTGAGCTACTAAGTCCTTTTTTTGTTCCATCCTTCTTTTGTCTTCATTGCAATCATTCTGTCTCCCTATCTTCACTTTATTTTTGTCTACTTTAACTAAAATTTGGTGAATTACTCCTACTTCTTCAGATTTTCTTCCTTTCGGCAGTTGCCCTCAAAGCTGCAAGTGCAGGTTCTTTCCTCCCTGTTCATCTTCTAAAACCTTCCTGGCCCCAAACCACTATGCTTAAATTTTCCACAAAGATCTACATGCCACCTTTCAACAGTCTAAGGTTGACTCTTTCTATATGTTGTAATTACCACAACTTCAACCATCTTCACATTGTTCGTAGTAATGTTATTCCTCTACTGGTCAAGTGCAATACCCCCATGAACTTTAAGAACTATTGTTTCACTTAGCTTCCTTGGAGGTACATATACTTTTTAAAATCACCCCTGCATTACATCATTCATACCTAGTGTATTTATTGAACTTTCTATGGACTGTGTAAGTGTTGTGAATTGTTGATATTTATATGGTTCACATAAAAAAAAATAGAAACAATTTCCTTCAACAGATAACCACTTCCAATTATCAGTTAGCATCAATTAGATATTTAACATCCATTATCTTTAATTAGTCATACATAAGAAAATTTTGACCAATAAACATGAAAAAATAGTAGAAAATAACCATGAGACAATGAGACAAGAGAAACCAGAATTAGACTTGAGGCCAAGAAAAACCCATAAGGGAAAAAACTATAATTTTTTCCTTATGAGAAAGAGGGTTCAATGTAATTAATACATCAATATAACATAACATAACAACTGACCAAAACCAAGTGCCAATCCTCCCTGATATTTTTGGCCTCCTCCTCCTTTCTCCTTCACTAGAACATAGATACTACATGAGGTAATTCAATGCCAAAATGAGTAGGAAGGCTCTTGTATTTATAGTCTTCAAATGGGGTTGAATAGGTGAATCCAAAGGGGCCTAGCCAACTTGATCAAATGTGGAGTTATAAATTCAAATTGATTTTTTTTTTCTTTTCTTAATGAAAATATTAATGATGGCTACCATATTTCCAACACCCTCTTAGCCCGAGAGGTACTTTTCATTATCTCTCAAGATCAATATCCCTGACCAATCCATAGGTCTCTAATAAGCATACCAAGGGAGAGATCAGGTATAAAGGTATCCCATTCTCTTTCAAGATCAATCCCCCTGAAAAATCTATAAGTCTCTCAAAAACTTCCCAAGGGATAGATCACAAATCTCATCATAAGGAAAGATACATAGCATCAAATACATCCCATCAATCAATATCATTCATGAGGCCAAACTCTTCAGCCATATGTAATGGCTACACAGGGTCCATGTCCTCGACCATAAACAAGGTCACTTAGTCCACAACCCAAGGGAGGAATCCCTATGTCAATCCCAAACTATATAGTCTCTTGGTCCATGACCCAAGGGAGAGAACTTATCCTTCTCATCCAATCCATAGGTCTCTCAACAAATTCCTAAGGAATCATAACTCAAGATTAATCTCCTTGACCAATCCATAGGTCTCTCAAAAACTACCTAAGAGAGAGATCACAAAATTAGTGTCCCCTACCAAACCCATTGGCCTCTTAGTCATCATGACCCAAGGGATCACTTCATGCCTCAAAATCCAGCTCCCCAACCAAACTCACTAGTATCCTATTCAACTAACGTGAGGGAGTGACAAAATTCCTGACTAATCCATTGGTCTCGAAGCATGTTAACGATGCTGGAAATATGTCTACCAAAGGGGTCTCCCCTATGTGAAATCCCAATTAGACCTCACCTCGTTTAGTGTAGGATCCCCATTCGTAATATCGTCCTGGTTTCCATATATATCAAAGATATGCCTTGGCTCTAACTATCAACATGGGAGAGGGATGGAATGGTGTCTTTGAAAAGAAAGGGAGGCGTGCCTGGTGTGTGTGTAGTTGCGACTGTGTCAAGGTTCTTCTACTGCAAAAGGGGGGACAAAAGTGAGCCTCTAAGTGAGAGGTAATAGTACCACCCTAGAAGAGACACACATGAACCAGAAGGATCCATCTACCATCCAGCAGAATAGTCCACAACAGATGCAACAGTCTTTACAAACAACCAACCGGGAAATATTTGTCTAATATCTCGCAGAATAGTCCACAAGGATGTGACAACAATAACAACCATTACAGTGCATTCTCAAGAAGATAAGTACTAGAATGACTGAAATAGTTCAGCTATCTTAGTACATGTGAAAGCAAACATGAAACACAAATGTCCACAAAATAGTCTTACAAATATTCATAGTCCATGCATGAAGAACGTATTAGCATTAAAGGCTTATTTTATTAAGAAAAAGTTCCAAGACACATGTTTACAATGCACATCACTAGCCCCAATAGTGGGACATTGGAGCCACTCCTTGCTCCTCAAAGAACTAGCTGATCTCTCTCTAATACCTTGCAGGAGGAGACAAGGTGAAAAATTCCTTTGCTCATATAATGAGGGAGTATATATAACCAAGCGGTGATGCTTCCCCTCCTTGTGAATATTTCACTACCCTCATGACTATTTGACTTCCCATTACTTTTCAGCTTACATGACTCTCCATATTACATGTTTGTCCTTTGGACGTCCACTTTACAATGAATACAATATACATGGTTCGCAATGATGATGTGGCATATGATAACTCGTGACCAGACATTACATGGCACTACTGATATGAACTGCTTGAATGATATGGAAATTTCAAACCATTGATGTTGCTGCGAATGATGTCTACTTGAGAATACTCTTGTCTTCCACCTCCTCATGGCATGGTGACAAGGAATATTCAATGATCTCAAGTTTTGGGTTGTGGTCGTGAGTTGGTGTCCCTTTGCTTTGCCTTGATAGATCAACTTGCATGCTAAACTACAAGAATGTATTTTGCATGTCTTCCTCCTTCATCTCCTTCTTCATCATCCCTCCAGGGTCTTGTATCTGCAATTCACTCATGACGAGACGACATCAGCTCGAAAACCTTCTAGCATAAGATGGTGCATTCTAGTCCACGGACTGAGCCAGAATTGAGTTACAAGTTGGGAAGGGATGCTTAGTGCACTTTTCCAGTAGCTAGGGCTGAGGCTTGAGGCCTGGAACTACATAATGCACAGTTCAGGCTAGGCGGAGGGATAGTCTCTGTGCAGTTTTTGAGAGACAGTGGGTTAGGCTGAGGGCAATGACTCATAGGAGAATATTTTGCACAATTTTGGAGGTGAAGAGAGGTTGGTCTTCTGTGGGATTTTGTATTTCAAGAGCACATGGAGGAATATTGATGCTTTTGCTTCTGCAATGCGTAGTTTAGGCCAGGTTTCCTGAGAAGATTATGCAATTCTAGAGGTGAAGGTTGGATCTTGGGCTCAGGAATTCCCCAATGCAGTAGCCTTGGGAGGTAGGAACTACTCACTGTACATATTTAAGGGCCAAGGTCACTGCTAGAGGATTGGTAGTGCACAGTCCAGACAAGTCAGGTGAAGTCAAGTTGAAGGGTCAGAAAGCCTCTTCAGAAATTACTAATTGTTTGACTAGTGGGACTGATGTGTGAAGTGATAAGGCTTTGACAGCAATCTAACACTTAGAATACTTGACGACTCAAAAACATAAATCACCCATGAAATATAAAAAATACAACTGTCTATGTGTGATCGATCCATGACTAGTTACAATAAGTGTGACATCTAAGATATTTTTCACGACACCGTGACGACACTTGTGTGACTGTACTCAAAACTTTGTGAATGAGTGCGACATGTGTTTATATGGTTATGAAAACTCATAAACACAAAGATGGGCACTTGAAAACACCAGAATGAGCTTATGCATAAAGTGTGACAGCCAGCATGTGAAAAGAAAACATCTTTCCTATCTTGCAAAAGGGAGAAAAACGCTTAGAGAAAATACATGGGATGACTTTCAGTG
Organism: Pinus taeda; assembly: GCA_000404065.3. Lineage (NCBI taxonomy): Eukaryota > Viridiplantae > Streptophyta > Pinopsida > Pinales > Pinaceae > Pinus > Pinus taeda. The sequence continues at coordinate 52,428 of APFE031213343.1, forward strand.
TTTGCAACCATACATTTCGTTGAAGATATAATGATATGACAATGATAAGTTGTCCTTCATACTACACTAAGAGGTGCATTTGAACTTCATGAAATATGTGCTTTGTTCTTTGTACCTACCCTCCAAAGGGTTGTGAATCAGATGGAGTCTTCATGCAATCCTGGTCTATGATCTTCTATCAAACCCCAGGGTTCCTTGGTCTTCTTATATGATGATTATATTTTCTCCTCAGCTTTTTAAGTGCCATCCAGCATGTCCTCCTTCTTCATCTCCTTCTTCATCATCTTTCCAAAACATGGTATAATTCTTGTGTTTGCAATCCACTCATGACAAGGTGACACCAGTCTGATAAACCCCTAGTCTAAGATGTTGCGTGATAATCCATTGACTAAGCCAGAACCGGTAGTTATTCAAGGGGGGAGGGTCAATGAATGGGTTGGAATGAGGTATAAGATTGTGCATTTTGGGGATGAGTGAGATGAGATGAGATATTAGGCATAAGTTCAACCAACTGCGCAGTTTTGGAGGACAGATGAGGCTGAGTGATTATGCAACTACGCAGTTATGTCTAGGCTAGGAGAAGGATTGCATAGTTCTGGGAGTTAGGGCTTAAGATTGAGAATTGAGGTGTTGAAATGCACAGTTCTGGGAGGTAGAGACTGAGCATTTTGCAGTGCCAAGGAAGAAGATTGTTGCTTGAGGGTTGAGATTGCGGAATGCACAGTTTAGGAAGGTTGGATGAGGCTAGGTTGCTAGTAATCCTACGGAATTTGGATAAGTGTAAGATCAGTGCAACCAATGTGAACAGTGGTAGAACTTGATTGTGACCACACACTTATACACTTGGTGACACAACATATATCATCCAGAATATATGAAAACATACTTCCCTTAGTGCAATAACCTTTGAGGAAACTTACAACAAGTGTGACACCGAAGATGGGCTTTGTGATGATAATGACGAAACTTGTGTAATAGTGCATGAAACTTTGGAAATGAGAGAGAAACATGTCTATATGATGATAACTACTCATTTTCATATATATTTCCCCTTCAAGCAAACCAAAGTCCCCTTTCCATGATAAGCGATAATTCGCATGCCCAAAGATGACACTTGCTATATAAAGATAAAAGTGTGAACGACACTTGAGATCCAAGAAGGGAGCTCGAAATCATCACTTGGCCAATAAGTGACTAAGGAATGACCAATAACAATATCAACAATAGGCTCCAAAATTTGAGTGTAGGCCAAAATTTTGTAGGGTGTTGTAGTTGCTACAACACTTAGCAACACATTGGTAGAATCTAGCTTCTTTATTTTGGTTCTCTTTTGTGTAGGGCCTTGGTTCTTCAGGGAGTATTGATTCATCATGTAGATCACTTTGGCCTTTTTCACTTACCCCATGACTAGACATGGTCCCCTCTATACCTTTTTGGTTGAACACAACATGTGATTTAGAAATATCACAGTGTTTCGAGTTGGGAAAGGTAGTGTAGCTCACAATCTTAAGGTCTTTAGAGAATAATTTTTTATCTCTAGTGTTTCTCTGCTGCCAGTGGGCCTGGACAGTACCTTGACAGAGTCATGCAAGAACACAAACATTACTCCACTTCCAGCGAGCCTGGACAGTACCCAGGCGGATTTGCTTTCTTCACCTCTTTGTGTAGGAAGCCTTTCTCTTCTTTCGCCTTTATTTATTTATTTTTAAAAGAGGATTGTGCATTGGAACTTATTCATTTTGGTCAGAAGAAGGATCCTGACTTATTGAGGTAAAATGGCGTTGTTCCTTTAGAGAAGCGTGTAAATACCTTTGATTTAGGTTTTCTCATTTAGATTTTCCATTTCTCCTTCTCTACTAGTTGGATAAGCATGAAGAAAAGACATAAGAACCGATTGTAGGTTTAAGGTTTCTTGGATAGACATAGGTTCACGGTTGGACAAAAACTCTCCTTATGGACGGATAGTATTTTCCATGAGAACTTCATCGGCCAAAAGACAAATCCAACACAAAGAAGATTGGCTCGAGGTTCAGCCAAATATTGCATTGTCACGAGACTATTTAGACTTTAGCCACACACATACTAAGAAGCCAAATCATTTCTAGATACAGTACATATTTTCATGATGAAAACAAAAGGAGAAACTAAAAAAGAAAGAAAACACACAACAAGGAAACAAAACCAGAAGATGATAGAACAAAATGGCTAAAGCAAATATGAGGTAGAACCATAATAAGAAAAGTAGGACAAACTACAAGGAATGAGTGAAAAATGAGTGTAAGAGATGGAAAAATAGGATGCAGCTAATCCTGCTCCTAACCTAACAAATAGAAGATCGAGGTCACATATAATGAAATTTCTAGTGAATCCACCGTAGTTGTTCCTGACCTGCGTTCACACATATACGAATAGTTAAAACAAATATAAATAAATTTGCAACATAAAAGAAAGGAACTTGAATAACTTGCATAAGAAAAGAAAGGTCTTGCCTATGGGTAGAAAGATGTCTCACAACCACTACTTTCATCCAATTTGCATTCTTACCTTTTCGATGAATGCCATCTTTCAACAAACCTTGGAAGCTTTTCGTTGATGTGTCTCCATCTACAATGAACCCTTTAGCAAGCACGAGGGAAGATTGAAACTTGTTGTTTGCGACAGAGCTTGCCAAGTAAGATTGCTCCAACCATTCATCGATTGGATCATACAATTCATGACAACCCTCTTGAAATCTTTGAAAATATGAGTTTTCAATGAGAAGCATGGGATTATGATGAAAATCTTGTATGGGAAAATAGATATGATGATTTTCAACAGTCACGTCGAGACAGTGAGGACCCGACATAACTATCAACGAAGGTTGAAGTGTTTCAACTACTCGGCACAAATATGAATAGTGAGATATTGAACGATGAAGGTCAAGAGATGTAAAACCACTATCCTTGGATGTCTTGATGGGAAAATGATAAGTTGAATGAAAGTCATCAAGGACAAAAGAATGATCATATGAGTTGATTGAAGCATCATATTCCCAGTTTGTGATCAACAAAGATAAATCAATTTGAATAATTTTGTGAACGTTTTGAATAATAGAATCATCTTCTTCGCATGATGAATATGACAGTCCATTTCTTCGTAACTGGTTACACACTGTATTAGCATCATAATCATTGGGAGAAGTGGGAAAGGAGGCTAGTACAATAGACACATGCACCAGTTAGGATGGAATGAATAGAAAGCAGATTGATTCGCACAATAACTCATGTGTACATTCACACTCAAGAGGATTTCAGAAGCAATGAACGACAAGATTTGAGATATGATATTCACAAGGAAGCTATGAGTTTCACATCATGAAATACATAAGATATATATGATTCCTCCAACCAAACATGGTCATTGGAATTATCAACTTCCACAAGAGATACACATTCCAAACCCGAGTTTGTTGCAAGAGACTTGCATGAAGACAAATGAACTGAAAAATATTCTTGAGTCCAGTCAGAAGTAAAATATAGAGAGTTTGAAATATTGCATCCAAAATACCAAACATCTTTGAGAAAGATATTTACACTGAATGAAACCATGAAAAAATATGGATTGTGTGAGAGAAACTAGATCTGACTTAGTTCGGGGGGGCTGACAAGAGTCGCGATATCCTGACATAACCATCAATGGAAGTTGAAGTGCCTCAACTCCCTAGCAGGTCCCAGAACTTTCCAAGATTGTAGAATCGCATTTTGAACCTTAAACAAGATCATGCATGATTTGAGGATAGTTGTTGTTGATGGTTTCTTTGCTCACCGGATGGAATACATCTCTGTCACATGCTTCACCATATTTTTCAGCTTCAACAATCAGATTACTCAAGTGGAAAGGCTCATCTGATAGAAAATTCAAAGATAAATGAATCGAGGAAATTTTGTAGCAATCTTATTTGAAGAGTTTTCTTCATGCAAGAAAAGAGATCATGAGGGATGGGAAGAGTACTCTATCTTTTGACAGTTTCCAATCTCATCATGGACAACCTCGTCGCCTTGTAATAACTCATCAGATGAAGAAAATGAATATCGTGGAGTATCTCCATCACAAGTAAATGCATTGCAACTGGAAGAACACAAGGGACAATGAGGTGAAGAGGAAGTTACGATAAGAACATCTTCTTTGACCGAATCAGATTCTAGATCTAAATTAAAATCTTTGGGAGAAACCGAAATATCAAATGGATGCATTTAGGCATTCATCGTGGCATACATGAATAGATTCATTATCATTGGAACGATTATTGACCAAGGCTACAGATTGATTGAAGGAATTTATTGCATTTGATTCACTACTGAGATTAGCATATTAGGAATCATCCAAGAATGGAAACTCATTGTTTTGACATGGAAGATTCTAAAAATAGAGGAAAGATTGAAATCATATTCGCCTTCCTACTCCTCTACCTATGTATTGTGACTGCTTTGTACTTGATTGCAATTTGGGCCAATAGATTGAGAAACAAGATAATGTGAGAAACTAGTTGGTGGAGCAGATTGGTCAATCAGATCACGATACAAAGAGTCAAGGCATGCAGATCATCTTGCGGAATGGAGGAGTCACTCTTCACCGTAGGCTTCATGGTCCATTCTCAAATTTCCCCCATTGAATCTAAATCATGAAAAGTGGAAGAAGAATGTGAAGATAGATTGGATATTTGATTTGCAGACTTTTCAAATTTGTTACCATTGCAGAGAGGCACCCCTATCAAAACTGGAAAAAGAGGAGGACAAAGAACAAGAGGAACAGTTAATTCCTCCTCTAAAACTAGAGGTGTCTCACGATTCACAATATTTGGGGAAGCGGAAAAATCAAGGAGTTCAGGTTCACTGCATGAAGCGATAAGAACCAAGCACTCAAACTTTTGTTTCAAGAATTCCCAATTCAAATCTTATTCCAGAATTTCATAGCAAATGTGAAGGAATCGATGAGAAAAATTCTAACTGGTTAATTAGTCTCCATTCTTAAGAGATTGATTCTTTTACAAAAATTTTAGTAATTATGCTCATCGAAGGCTTGATGAAGCTCCCTGAGGAAGTGATGAAGGGGATGAATGGAAATGGGTGGAAAGGTATGGTGCCACCAATTAGCACAACCTTCAAGGGTGAGGAAGAAAATCACACAAGCCAACTCTTCATCATTGATTTTGTAAGATTCACAAAATTTAAGAAAATAAAAAATGTGCTCGGTTATGGATGTTCCATCCTCACCATCAAAATTTAACTGGATTGAGAGGCTCATCGGGGACTGAAAATTGATAAAGGGAAAAATTGGAGAAACACCCCGAGATTATGGTTTGTGTATGAGATATTATAGATAAGAAATTCAGACCAGATGCAATGGGCTCATCTTGTCATATGGCCCTCTTCTAGCACCATTTTGTTGATGGTGCTAGAAATCCATCAACCAAGGGGGTCTCCCCCATGTGAAATGCTGATTAGACCTCACACCGTTTGGTGTAGGAGCCCCATCCAGAATATCAGCCTGGTTTCCATATATCTCAAAGATATGCCTTGGATATAACTATCAACATGGGAGAGGGATGGAATGGTGTCTTCAAAAAGCAAGGGAGGTGTGCATGGTGAGTGTGCAATTAAGACTGTGTTTGTTGGGTTGTGTTATATTCTTTCCATGACTAGCCCACGTAGTTAACCGGGGGATTAGAGGGGGGGGAAGAGCCCCCCCTTCGTTGCGCCGATTGTGTAGCGGGGGGTCACAAGGGGTTTGAGGGGTGCAGGTAACCCCACTCTATGGGGTCTGGGGCAGCGCCCCGGAAAATTTTGGTTTTGGACCCTATGTTAGGTTGGGTAGACCTACCTATGGTTTTGTGTATGATTTTCACACATGGTTTTGGACGCGATGGTTTTTCGGTCCATGGTTTTGGACAGGATGGTTTTCGGTCCATGGTATTGGATGCTTCGGCATGTATAAATATGTATTGTAACATTGAAAGGAACATAATGAAAAATCAAGATGGTAGTCCTGGTTTTGGGATCCA
>APFE031213343.1:60547-65547 GCA_000404065.3 Pinus taeda
GGTGCCTGGTTAGGACAGGAATTCTGGGCAGAGGCGGTTGATACTGCATGTTACTTGGTCAACAGGTCACCTTCATCAGCGTTGGAGGATAAGACTCCACAAGAAGTATGGACTGGTAAGAAACCCTCTCTTTCACATCTGAGGGTATTTGGATGTTATGCATATGTACATGTTCCAAAGGAGAAACGAACCAAGTTGGATAGTAAATCTGAAAAGTGCATCTTTATTGGGTATAAGGATGGTTTAAAGGGTTATAAGCTTTGGAACCCAGTAACAAGGAGGGTTGTGTACAGTCGAGATGTGGTGTTCAGAGAGGTGAAAGATGTTATTAAACATGAATTCCAACCAAAGGAACCTGAGAAGATAGAGTTTGAGCTAAAGGAGGAAGAATCAGACTCTACAACAAAGGAGGAATCAGAAGATGTAGAGCCACAAACTCTGGGTGTGAGAAGATCAATTCGAGAAAGAAGACAACCAAAAAGGTATAGTCCATCTACTTTCTGTTCAAATTTTGCTTTATCTATTACTGATGATGATCCCAGAAATGTGACAAAAATAGTAGATTCGGAGGATGAAAAACTCTAGAAAGAGGCCATGGTTGATGAAATGGCATCTTTGCACAAAAATGAGGCTTGGGATCTAGTGGAGTTACCAACTGTAGGAAACCCATTGGCAGAAAATGGGTGTTCAAGAAGAAGACAAATGCAAAAGGAAAGGTGGATAAATACAAAGATCGATTGGTAGCAAAAGGCTATTCCTAGGTACCGAGAATGATTTTGGTGATATTTTTTCTCCTGTTGCCAAGGTAGCTTCTATTAGATTACTTTTATCTATTGGTGTTGCTTTTGATTTTGAGGTAGAACAGATGGATGTGAAGACAACATTTCTTCACGGGCATCTGGAAGAGGAGATCTACATGAAGCAACCTGAAGGCTTTGCAGTGAAGGGTAAGAAAGAACTGGTATGCAAGTTAAAGAATTCTTTGTATGGGTTAAAACAGTGACCAAGGATGTGGTATCAGAAATTTGATACATTTATACGGGGACTTGACTTCACCAGAAGCAAAGCAGATCACTGTGTGTGTTTTAAATTAAATGGTGACCATGTTATTTATTTGGTCTTGTATGTGGATGATATGTTGCTGGTTGGAAATGACAAAGAAATTATCCAGGATTTGAAGAACCAATTGTCCTCCAAATTCGACATGAAAGATCTTGGTGCTACAAACTATATTTTGGGCATGGAAATTAAAAGAGGTTGGGCAAAGAGGAAGCTCTGGTTAAACCAGAGGAAGTATGTCGAGACAATATTGCAGAGATTTAATATGTAGGATAGTAAACCGGTGAAGGTTCCTATTCCTGTGGGTGTAAAGTTATTTGTTGAACAGTGTCCCAAGACACAAGAAGAGGAAGAGTACATGTCCTGTGTTCAATATGCAAGTGCAGTTAGTAGCCTAATGTATACAATGGTTTGTACTAGACTAGACATTGCACATGCAATGGGAGTATTGAGCAGGTTTATGTCAAAACCAGGGATGGAGCACTGAACAGCAGTGAAGCGGGTTTTCAAGTATTTGCGTGGCACTAGTGATTATGGTTTGTGGTACCAAGGAAGACCAGGATTGGACAGAGTGTTGGATATCCATGGCTTTGTTGATGCAGAATGCACTGGAGATCTGGATCAGAGAAGATCTAGAAATGGGTATGTCTTTAACCTATTTGGAGGTGTAGTCAGTTGGATGAGTAAGAAACAATCTGTAGTGGCACTATCAACTACAGAGGCAGAATACATGGCAGCCACTCATGCAAGCAAGGAAGCAGTTTGGTTGCAGAGATTGTATTCAAGTATGGGGTTAGTGTAAGGAGCTATAAGGATAGACTGTGACAGCCAAAGTGCAATTTTCTTGGCAAACAACCTTGCATATCATTCAAAGACAAAGCACATTGATGTTCAGTATCACTTTGTGAGGGATATGATAGAAGACAAAAAGGTGTTGCTGGTAAAGCTGGACACTTTGAAGAATATTGCAGATGCATTGACAAAATTTGTGAGCTCTGAGAAGTTCTCTTGGTGTAGAGAAACAATGGGCATTACACGGATGGATAAATGATTAAGCTCTCTTGTGTCCCCATGTGGAAAGGAAACAATAAGTGGGAGAATGTTGGGTTGTGTTATATTCTTTCCACGACTAGCCCACATAGTTAACTGGGGGGTTAGGGGGGGGCGGAGCCCCCTCTTCGTTGCACTGATTGTGTAGCAGGGGGGTCACAGGGGGTTTGAGGGGTGTAGGTAACCCCACTCTATGGGGTCTGGGGCAGCGCCTCGGAAAATTTTGGTTTGGACCCTATGTTAGGTTGGGCGGACCTACCTATGGTTTTGTGCATGATTTTCGCACATGGTTTTGAACGCGATGGTTTTTTGGTCCATGGTTTTTTGGTCCATGGTTTTGGACACGATGGTTTTTGGTCTATGGTATTGGATGCTTTGACATGTATAAATATGTATTGTAACAATGAAAGGAACATAATGAAAAATCGAGCTAGTAGTCCAGGTTTGCAATCCAGGGGAAAATCTCTGTGTATATGTGTCTTATGTGTTATGCTCTTGCATTGTTTATTTTCTGTGTTCTAGAATTCGTATGCAGGCAATTTCTATATGGGGTTAAAACCTATAGTGTCAAGGTTCTTCTACTACAAAATGGGGGGAGAAAAGTGAGCCTCTAATTGATAGATAATAGTACCACCAAGGAAGAGACACATGTGAACTAGAAGGATCCATCTACCATCCAGCGAAATAGTCCATAGCAGATGCGACGGTCTTTACAACCAACCAACAAGGAAATATCTGTCTAATATCCCACAGAATAGTCCACAAGGATGGGACAATAGTAATAACCACTACAACACATTCTCAAGAAGATAAGCATTAAAATAGCTAAAATAGTTTAACTATCTCAGTACATGTGAAAGGAAACATGAAATAAAAACGTCCATAGAATAGTATTACAAACATTCATAGTCCATGCATGAAGAATGTGTTGGCCTTAAAGGTTTTTGTTATTAAGCAAAAGTTCCAAGACACATGTTTACAATGTACAACACTAGCCCCAATAGTGGGACACTGAAGCCACTCCTGGCTCCTCAAATAACTATTTGATCTCTCTCTAATGCCTTGCGAGAGGAACCAACGTGAAAAAGTTATTTGCTCATATCTCATACAATGAGGGAGTATATATAACCAAGGAGTGATTCTTCCCCTCCTTGTAAATATTTCACTACCCTCATGACTATTCTTATGACTTTTTAGCTTACATGACTCTCCATATTACAAATGTGTCCTTTGGACTTCCACTTTACAATGAATACAATATACATGGTCTGCAATGATGATGTGGCATATGAAAACTCGTGACCAGACATGACATGGCACTACTAATATGAATTGCTTCAATGATATGGAAATGTCAAGCCATTGTTGCTTCTATGAATGATGTATGATTGACAATACTCTTGTCTTCCACCTCCTGATGGCTTGGTGACAGGAATCTTCAATGATCTCAAGTCTTGGGTTGTGGTTGTGAGTTGGTGTCCCTTTGCTTTGCCTTGACAGATCAGCTTGCATGCTCAGATACAATAATGTCTTTTGCATGTCTTCCTCCTTCATATCCTTCTTCATCATCCTACCAGGTTCATGTATATGCAATTCACTCATGACAAGACGACATTAGCCCGAAAACCTCCTAGCATAAGATGGTGCATTCTGGTCCAGGGATTGCGATGGAACTGAGTTGCAAGTTGGGAAGGGAGGCTCAGTGACTGCGCATTGCATAGTCCTAGGAAGTAGGGATGAGGCTTGAGGCCTAGAACTACGTAATGCATAGTTCATGCTTAGCTGAGTGATGATCTTTGCACAATTTTGAGAGACAGTGGGTCAAGCTAAGGGGAATGACCCCTGTAAGAAGCTTATGTGTATTTCTGGAGGTGAAGGGAGGTTGTTCTTCTATGGAATTACGTAGTTCAGGAGTACAGGGAGGAAACTTGATGCGTGTGCTTACGCAATGTGCATTTTAGGCCAAGTTGTCTAAGAAGACTACGCAATTCTGGAGGTGAATGTTGGATCTTGGGCTCAAGAATTGCCAAGTGCAGAAGCCTTGGGAGGAAAGAACTGCACACTATGCAGATTCAAGGACCAAGGTCACTGTTAGAGGATTGGTACTATGTAGTGCACAGTCCATACATTCCGGGTGAAGTCAAGTTGAAGGGTCAAGAAGCCTCTTCGGAAATGACTAAGTGTTTGACCAGTGGGACTGATGTGTGAAATGATAAGGCTTCGACAACAATCTAACACTTAGAATACTTGAATATTCAACAACATAGATCACCCATGAACTATAAACAATACAACTGCTTGTGTGTGACCACACCATGACTAGATACGATAAGTGAGACATCTAAGATATGTTTCACGACGACTGTGACAACACTTGTGCAATAATACTCAAAACTTTGTGAATGAGCGCAACAAGTATTTATATGGTTAGGAAAACTCATAAACACAAAGATGGGCCCTTCAAACCACCAGAATGATCTTATGCATAAAGTGAAAATACCAACATGCGAAAAGATGACATCTTGCCTATATTGTGAAAGGGAGAAAAACACTTAGAGAAAACACATGGAATGACTTTCAATGTTTATGACCATTCATTTCATTGAAGACATAATGATATGACAGTGATAAGATTTCCTTCATACTACACTAAGAGGTGCATTTCAACCTCATGAAAGATTAATTTTGTTCTTCATACCTACCCTCCAAAGGGTTGTGAATTAGATGGAGTCTTCAGGCAATCCTGATCTCTGATCTTCTGTCATACACCAGGGTTCCTTGGTATTCTTATTTGATGATTATCTTTTCTCCTCAACTCCTTAAGTGTCACCCAACATGTCTTCCTTCTTCATATACTTCTTCATTATATTTCCATAGCATGGTAGAATTCC
>APFE031213343.1:68047-83160 GCA_000404065.3 Pinus taeda
AGCCGAATCAGAGTCGAAATGAGGGAGATATTTCTGATTTAAAAATCAGTTGTGTTGCATACATTTTTCGGGGCGACGAGTTTGCAAATCAGATCTATATGTTCTGGTGCAAAATTTGTAGAATCTAATTAAATATCTAGGTTATTTTCAAAAAAATACCCAATTTCGAAGAAAAAAAATTAGTCGAATCGGAGTCCGGATGAGGGAGATATCGTTGATTTAAAAATCAGCTGTGTTGCAGATATTTTTCGGGATGGCGAGTTTGCAGATCAAAGTTGTATGTTCTGGTGCAAAATTTGCAGAATCTAATTATAGATCTGGGTTCTTTGCAAAAAATTACCCAATTTCAAAAAAAAAAAAAAAAATCGAATCGGAGTCCAAATGAGGGAGATATCGCTGCTTTAAAATCAACGCTTTTTTTTAGAAATTTTTGTGACAGTGGGATAGTTGCAACGGAAATATGAAATTCCAGTGCCTAGATTAGGATTTCTATCACATGGAAAGATGCATAATGGTTATTCCATTTCCAAAAACATGTCATAATAGGGATTCTGGGCAATATTGGCTGAATTGTGGCCATTTCAAATTTTTGCCAAGTAAGCGATTTGTTTTCAAAACCCTCTTCATGGCTTATAATAGTAAGTTTATTACAAGGAAAAATGATGGACCGACTAATGAAAATTTATACAAAATCAGAAGCGTGACAGACCATTCTTTTGGAAGGACACCATAGGGTATTATTTGAAAGATGAAGTTGATATATGGTGGAAATCACTTGACAGTGAGTTTCTAAAGTTATGTAGTGCTGATGAAGTGAAAAAACTATTTTTGGACAAATGGTCTCACACTGGAAAGAAGGAAACCAAAAAAACTAGCAAAGATCTTATTTTTACGGGAAAAGATAATGGTCCTACTATTGAAGAATTTATAAAATATCACAAGTCTCGACACAAACAATTTTGGACAAGTTGCCTACTATTTAATATAAAAGATGAGGCTGCTAAATCGTGGTACTCACTTGAAAATTTAGTGTTGCGACTTCCTCATGAAAAAATAGAAGAAATCCTTTTATAAAAATGGTCTCATACTAGAAAACAGAGGAATGAGACATGTAAGGGGTTATTTTCTGCTGGTATCTCCTTATTACAGGTTCATGGATTGATTCAAAAGGATAAGATCATTGTGTCTATAAATCCTAGTTGCAAACAAAATCTTATAAGTGTTAATTTGACAAAAAAATTGCAAGTTCTAGCAAAACACATTGAAACCGCACAAATTGATAATGAGGATGTTCAGGTTTATAAATATTTGAAGATTGCTATGGAAAAGTATGTATTGCATTCTAATTTTTGTGTTTCAGATATGGCTAATGTGGATGTTGTTTTGGGATATCCTTGGATGGAATCTGTCAGTACTATCAATATTAATGTGCAGAAGAAATTCCTGAAGCTCTGGTATAAAAAGAAGAAAATTACATTACAGGATATTTCCATCAATAAACCGGTAGAGTCCACAGAGGTTGAAGCAGAAGATGTTCCAGGGACTGACACATCAGATGATGAGCCCTTGATGGTCGACAACCAAACACAAACATCAAACCAAGTACGAGAAAAATAGGTAGAGTCCAAGGACGTTGAAGCAGAAAATGTTATAGTTAAGGATACATGAGATGAGGAATCCATGGTTGAAGTAATATTGGAAGATAAGAAACAACAGAAGATGCCACAACATGTACCAGATACCAATCAGGCTCCATTAGGTGGTGAATTAAAGAAAGATACACCGTTGGTTAAAACTTCAACATATCACCACCCACATAACCCCGCAAGAAAACAACCAACACGATGGCAAAAAATTAGCCATACGGGAACAAAACCCCGCATGAAAAATAGAGAGGGGCGACGATCCACCTGCTACACATCAACACAGAAGAGCTGCCAGGATCAACTTCCATCTCAAGCGAGCGAGGCACCAACTAAATCAAGGGTTCACCTTTCTCTTGGATGGCTAGATGCACGTGCATGGTACCAATGGACTACTCTTTTGAGTAGATCTTATTATTTGTGTTCTTCTTATGTTTCGTGGATGAAACATGTTTAAGGGGGGCAGAATGTAGTATACCTAGGGGGGATAGTATGGGGTACAGAGGGAGATACCTAAGGGAATAATGTAATAATGAGATGAGCCATAGTAATAAATAAAATGGTTAACCTGTATCATGTAAGGGACCACAAGTAGTTAGCAATAATGTAATAAGCCCATTGTATTAGATATATGGTATTTATGGAACCATGGTAATGACCCATGGTATTGTATGTATGAGGCCTATCTAGAGGCTAGAGACTCCCCATTGAGAGATGTGAAGGAATATTTTGTGAACGAGCATATAGCTTGTGGAGTGTTCTCCTTCCTTAAGGAGTGAATGTATGGTGTTCCCTACCTTAAGGGTTTGATTAATAAAGTGAAGCATTTCTATATTCAGATCTTGTTATTTCTAGTGATTATTTATAGTTATTGGGTATATTCATATTATTTCATATATTTGCATGTCAGATCTATAAAATGAGTCTTCTAGTCATGTTGTTCTTCATCCTTTTCAACTATTACCACAACCTACCAATCTTCATTATGTACCTGCGATCCTTGCTAGGAGGCCATGGAAGAACAAATACAATCAAGCAATATATACAAATATATGAGACATTAATAAAAGCAAAATAGAAATAATCAAGAAAGTATTTATCTCTTTGATAATATGTTAGCTCCTTCTTAAGCTTAGATATCCTAAATTCGACTTATCAACCTTGCTTTCTTCAAATACTTTGTATTCAGCCAATTGAGTAGTATTTTTCTTGTATGCAATTTATCAAACATTTTGTATGAAATCAAATCAGAAACATTGCTCTAATTCCACTTGTAACATACTAACTAAAACATACCAATCAATCATGCAACTTTTGATTTTTGTCTTTGAAGTATTTTATTAAATAGTTAATATGAAAATTGTAATAAAACACCAATAACCCATTTCCTAATCTTTTTTGCATGCAAGAAGGTATATATGAGCTACATCAATACTATCATAAAACAATAATATCCACGACCACAAAAACAGATTTTCATTGGGGCATTTCATCAAACTATTTGTATTCAATGAATCAATAAACCATTTAATAATTTATTCAAACACTTTGCATGTAAATTAATATAGCAAATTCTTTTCATGAAAATAGGCATATCTCAGCTACAACAATATTGTCCTCATACATAAAACAACATTTTCACTGGGCCATTTCATCAAACAATTTGTATACAATGATTCATTAAACCATTTAAGCATTTCTTCAAACACTTCGCATGCAAACTAATATAGCAAATTATTTGCATGCAAATATGCATATATCAACTACAAAAATATTGTCCCCATCCACAAAGCAACATTTTCATTAGGGAATTTCATTAAATAGTTTGTATGCAATGAGCAATTAGACCATTTAGGCATTTCTTCAAACACCTTGCATGCAAACTAATATAGAAAATTCTTTAGGGCATATCTCATAAATTATAGCAATCCAAGTTCTAAAAATTGAACAAAATGACCAGTGGGAGTTCCCCTCACTAGAGTTTATATTTTAACCTTTGGAACATCCTAGATGAAAATGTATAGTAGAAATGCCAACATAACCTGTTTTATGCAGGATTGTAGGAGCATTCAGGAAGCTCGACTTCCTCTGATCATATCTCCTAAAATATCGTGACCCAAGATCTGAAATTTGGCCCAGACAATCAAAGAGATTTCCCCTCACCATGGTTCAAATTTAAGCTCCTAAAACCTCCCAAAAGAAAATTTATAGCATAAATGTGAGCAATTGTAATCACATAGCCCTACATGTCCACATGCACATATTAACTTTCACCTAAAAATCAAGACATATTTCTTACAACCTCAAGATAGAATTTAAATATAATCCATAGAACAGTTGAGGCATTTTCCCTATTAATTCCATGCAACATTTTTCTACAATCATGCAAAATTATCACAGAACTACACAAAAATTCAATAAAGAATTAATTGTCATATTCACAGCTCACAAATTAATAACACTTATTCAGATATAGCAATGGATGAAACTGAAGGTGGGACTTCAATTTTCCACCCAACCATAGACTATCTACAACTTGTATTTCTTGCAATAGTCACCCCCAAGCCAATTCCACAATCTAAGGGGGTTCTTCAAGCAAACTCAGCTAGAAATCATGTTCACAAGTTTGGCTCCTTGACAAAAATCCAATTTTGTCCTAAAACCTCTTTCATTCCACCAAAATCCAACCACCTCTTGTTGTTTGAATTCCTATTTATCCTTTTTCTTGTGTGCCTTTCCATGTTCCTCATGGAACGTTCTTCCAATATTTCTTGCTAGTTGCAAATTTGATTAAGTAGTGGTGCCAACTAACACCACTCATGTTCTTCTTTTTGTTCCCCCGTGAATCGTGGATCTATGGTCCCACTCTTCGGGCATTGAAATAAATTTATAATCATCATTACAAAAATCGGGGGGAATATACTAGGGGTGTTGCAAACCCCACCCCCTTAAGGGGAACATCGTCCTTGGTGTTCTTACCATCAATTTAATAAAACAAATTTGATATTTATAAACATATCTTACATATTTACAATTAAATTTACAGGTTCTTACTCAACAACCGAAAATGAGTATGACGCCCTCATTTGATCAACAATCTCCCATGTCGCTTCATTTGGTCTTTTTCACTTCCATTGCACTTCATTTGGTCTGCCGCACTTCCATTGCATCTTGACCTACTCGAACACTTGAATCTAGAGCACAATATGCCTCCAATGTCTAGTCATGCCATCCACTATGCTCAGTATTCCTTAAGGAACAATTTAAACTCATTGCTTTGTGGGACACACCCAATGCACTCCTAATCCTAATCGATATGCACATGATTCTATGAAAACCAAATCATCTTTTGAGTTTTGGAATTCCCTTTTTTGCATTAGTCCCTCAAGCGACCCGTTTCTTCTTTTTTTGCAGTCACTCACCTTCCAAGTTCAGGCATCTCCTTCTCTACTTCCTTAATCTCTCCCTTGGAAAGGCTTCCTTGAATAAGAATAATTCTCTCAATCCAAGGCATCCCTTTGTCTTTATTTAATAACACAATACATGTGTCATGGCACACCTCAAGGTGATTTGTGCATATCACAGGGTTACAATGTCACCACAATGGCCTAGTTTATGAAGTCTTCAACTCCATTATGTTATTACACACTATAATGCCATTAAGTTGATCTTGTTTACCTTGCAGTCAACCTCATATACATGTGCTAGGTAGTTCGTTGATTCTCCTACATCACAGTTGCATATGTCATGGGAGATTATCATAAATTTTTTAAATCAATTTAGAACATAGCATAATCATATTAAAACATAAATCAAGTCATTTTGAATTAGAACTTTAAACCAAATTAAATCATAATCTTAACATAAATTTATGGTAATTAATACTTATCTTTGTGGTTTCCTCTTTCTCTTGCATTGAGTGGTTTATTAGTCGAAGAAATCACTCAGTGTTTAATATGCTCCACGTAGTCTTTAGTTATATTTGTCTTTAATTCCAGCTCACTAAGTGGTCTTAGCTGAAGCAAGCACTTGAAGGTGGTTATACTACTCCACGTAATCTTTACGTATAGGTCCAAATAAGCCCCTCCCCCTCTTCACTTGCCTCCCAGTGAGCATGTGCACTACCATACAAGTAGTACTATGTCGATAGGAATATTATTTACCACCATACTCCAATAGCATCACCCCTCCTAGGCCCAGGCAACCCCCACTCCAAGCAGTCTACCTGTCCTCCAATATCATTACACCTCCATTAAGGCAAGTGTCATTGTTTGGCAAGTATATAAGTGGCTAGCTAGCACTTTGGTGGTGGTAACAATGGAACTATATACACTGAGTAATTTCCTAACCCAAGGTAGCACCTAGTGGCATATGTGCCTCATGATTTAACCAAGGAATGAAACTATTAGTTAGTATAACTGTTGATGTAACCTTCAACATTTCCTTGTCATAACATAGTTTAAAGATGAGCGCATGAATGTCATAATCACATGATCATAATAATAATTAATATCAAGAATTTCCACTTTCTCAATGGATCCCTTACATGACAGGGGATCTCATTGGATAATCTCATTATGTTATCCTATTGTAGCGGCTACAACCACCCTCCAAAATTTTTCCTATGCTTCAATTTTGGGGCCTACCTTCTTTTCCACAGGAGCCCATCTTACACTGATCCAGGTATTCATGCTTCGATTGATACTCATGTCTTCATTTTTTCTTATGTTTGCTCACTGAGCTGATTCTTCTAAGTCACAAGTCGATCCCCAAACTTGATCTCATAGCAGTTCTAGGCTTGCCTACAGAAACTGTGCAATCCTTAAGGGCACAGCCTTGATGATAAGAATTGCTCATTCCTGACTGGTAGTCAGCCTTGAGCTCACGAAATGTGCAGTCGTGGAAGGCAGCCCAACACTGAGCCTAGAAATTATGTGACCCTCAATAAGCTTAGAAACTGTGTAGTGCACTAAGTCGGAAAGTTGCCTAGTTCCCTAGAACTACACAATCATTCCTGACATCATGCATGGCAAGTTTCCCCGGAAAGGAAAGAAAACTAAAGTTACAAAATCATCCCTAGGAATTAGGCATCTATTATTACTTTCCCGAAGGTGGCACATTACTATTTTTAGAAGTTTTTGCCAAGTGTCACTTTTCCTTGATTTCAAGCATGCGCGTCATAAACCCTCATTTGCTCAAATATATCTAATTGACGCCTCTAGAGCTCATTGGCACATTCAATCTTGGAGCTCTAGAATTATCAAGGAGATCAAGGCACCTTTGGTGGAGTTTTCATTGCTTATCCAAGAAAGTTTTGCTTTTATCGTCTTTTGCCACTTTTTTTGTCATTTCTCTTGTGTGAGTGTTGTTTTGCTTCTGTCTCTTCATGGTTTCTAGTGTTTCAACATATTTTAGCTTGTAGAAGTGTTGTTTCAAGTTATCATTTGCTTTCACAAGTGTCAGATCGGTTTCTTTGTTATTGCACTGATGGTCGTAGTTGTGGCGAATCTCCCCACCGATTTGATTATCTTCCTGTTATAGTGGCTGCAACACCCTCCAAAATTTTGGCCCGCATCCAATTTTGGAGCCTCCTTTGAGAGTCTTACTTGATGTTTGCATGCACTTAGGTTCACCCCGTGGGCTCATGTGAGTCTTTGCAACCACCTTACTTGATCATCCAATGAACAACTTTGCATGTTGGTAACAATATCACACTTGCGACCATGTTTTGGTCATACACAAGGTCTCTACTTCATGTACATGCCATGATTTGCTATGTCAACATCTGTCACACTCACACACTTAGTTGTATGCGTTGTCGCGCAAGCGTCATCGTGGTCATGCAACGTTCAATCACAAGCATCGAACTTGTCGACTTGCACCATCAATTCGTCATGTTGATCATGTGTGTCTAGATGGTTTGAGTCGTCTTGTCGTCAATTCATGTAAGTGTGTGTTTGCAAGATCGCATATGCACCTTTTCACTTATTCACACACCTAGTCATTTTGTTGAAGTTCTGACGACCAGATCAGCCTCTAATAGCCAAACCTTCACCTTGTCATCGACTTGATCAACTGTTACCCAGAACAGCACAGAAGCACCCAGCAAGCCATTTCAAGATGTGTTTCTCACAAGTTGATCAATCAACCCTCATGTTGGTTAAATGGAGATTTTGACCGGGAAGTCGCCCCGGGACTGACTCCCCTCAAAAATTGCGCAGAGGCCTCAGAGCATGTCTGCTCCGCTAACTGGGAAAATTGTGCAGACAGGTCGGACAGACACCCAGTGCCCATCCCTCTCTCCCTTAGAAAATTTCCAACCCACTACTCAGTCGGTCGGCTGTTCACCTAAAAAACTGCACAGATTTCATGAGAAATCCCTCCACTGCCCAGCAATCTGCTCAACTCAGAAACTGCACAAAGGTGGTCAGTAGGTCAGCCTCCTAGCATCAGTGCAATTTTTCCCACTAGCAGCTCCCAGAAACCCGCTGCCAGCTCCCTCCAGTAACTGCAGTTTTTGCTGCTAAGCTCCCCGCAACCCACTGCCATCTCCCTCCAGGAACTGTGTAGTTTTTGCTGCCAAGCTCCCGCTGCCTGTTCCCTCCAGAAATTGTGCAGATTTTGCCTACCCGACCCTCCTGCAGCCTAGACTTTTTCTCCCAAAAATTATGTAGATTTGTCCTCCAGCCAAGCCAGATCCCGTAGATAGTCAATGCTGATCCAGATTTCTCGTCACCGTCTCCTAGTGAATTCTACAGAGTTTTCACCAGCAATGCCTAGAGCCTGCATCCCAGCTCAAAACTTGCCTCGCGCAATTTTGTAACCTTGTCTTCTCTCCCAGTCACCTGTATCCAAAACGATCATGCATCATGGTATACTTGGATTTTTATGGATTTGATCTCATCTCGTCATGAGTGACTACATATACAAGTACATGAACAAACATGGTGCAACGATCGATGGGATGAATAAGGGGGTACATTCAAAAGGACATGTTCGTGAATCTATGAACAAATGATGCATGCAAAGGAATTTGCTCACAAATGGATGACCATGCAAAGATATGTTCGCGGATAGACAAATGGATGAATGAATATGCAAAGATGTGTTCGCAGACAGACGAACATACACTTTTCACGAACAGATGAACCTATCAAGCATGTCAACATACAAGCAAGGAGCAAACTGCAAATGCAACATCAAGAGAACCCAATGACCACTGAAGACTCCACTCCCCTTGCCATGCGGAGGTGAAGTTGTGACACACCATGAGGACATCCATCACCCAGTAGCATTGCAGCTCGACATACACACCACTAGTAGCACGAATGTACCAGCATTGTCATGTCGAGTCTCATCATGAGTCATGTCATCCACATCACTGTTGTGGGCCATATTGTTGTTCAATGTAATGTAACGTGGAAGTCCAAGAGACGCACTTGTCATATGAAGAGTCATGTAAAGTTGAAAGGTCATGGAAGTCAAACAGTCATGAGGGAAGTCGAATAGTCACAAGGGTCAGTTTTACCCTTGGCTATAAATAGCCATCATTTGTACATGCAAAGGACTTTTTCACCTTGGCTCCTCCCACATACCCTTGAGAGTCTGTAATCTTTTCTTTGAGGAGTAAGTAGTGGTTGCAACACCCCATCCATGGGGTTAGTGATATATGGTGTATCGATGTGTCTAGGAACTTTTGCTTAATTCAGAAACCTGCTAATGGGCCAACACGTTTTCACACATGTGTTGTAACTTTTGTAAGATTTTCTTTGAACACTTGTAATACATGTTGCTTTAATTTTTGTTTAACACTTGAACTCATTCAGTTGTTCTAATACATATATATTAATGATTATGTGTTGTTTGAGCTATTAATGTTGTCTTGCACGTGTTGGTTACCCCCTCGAACATCAGACAAACCTTTCACATAAACTTGCTATAACGACCATCACACTCGCGCGGACTCCTCTGCTCAGTGTTGTACGTGCTACCTTCCCTTGTGTGTTGTGACTTCCACATCCATGTGGACTGCTCCTCCAAAATCTGCGCACATCCTACTATGTTGTGTGTTCCTAACAGGGTTGGGATTTCCCCCATCTGATTTCAGACTCACTCCCACGCTCTCCCTCTGTTGTGAACGAACCTTGACACAAGTAACACTTACAATCACCAGGCATGCGAACCTCGCTACTTGAAGAAAAAGCAAGCCACTCTCCTATGCTAACTAGCAAGAGCTAAGGAAAACATTTAAGATAATGGCAACCGGAGCATCATACCAGATGGGACTCCCACACCAAACGGTGTGAGGTCTAGTTGGGACTTCATACCAGGGTGATCCCCTGAATGTTGGCTATCCAACACTGTCAACACTTCTTGTTCATTCAATTTCTACTCATTCACACTTAGTCAAATATGTGATCAAGCTCACACCATCACTTAGATTCCCTTGGGCAGATCTACACTTTCCTTAGTTTGTCTTTCCTTACCCAACTGGGCACTGCGCAATCCTAAGGTTCAAGCCATAAGCTTAGCCTCTAGAACCATGCAGTGCGCAATACAAGCTGGCTCCAACTGCGCACTACATAGTTCCAGGGGTCAGTCTGTCACCTTGGACTCTGATTTCGCAGTCCCAAGCCTCAAGATTCATCCTTGGCTACTGGGACTACATAGTGCGCAGTTCCCACAGGCAGCTAATCCCTCTTTCCAATGAAAATTGCACAATCCTTCTCATCATATGACCAATTTTTTTTTTATCATGCTTTGTAGGTAGATTTGTTGAAGCTAAAGTTTCCTTGCCATAAGTTCCCTTTTTGTCCCACAGGTACCACACTTAGGAAGCACTTTCTCCTAGAAGTCATTATTGCAATGGCACCAAAGAGAGTTGCTTCAACAAGGACCACTGAAAGTAGTACTAGTGAAGTAGTTGAGAAAACACCAATAGACTCATAAATATATGTGGACACTTAATTGTTTATAGAAAAGGAGTCAACAATAACATGGCAACAAGTTAATGAAGCTCTTTCAGCAAAGAGCCTTGGGGCAGATCTATAGGACAACTCTAGAAGCAGCACCAGTAGAAAGCAACAAGTCCATGTAGGATAAGGGAAAGAGAAAGGTTTCTAATATTATAGAGGGACAACAAAGTTGCAAAGTGAAAGCAGATTCAATCCTTATGCAAACATCTTTGGCATTGGAAGCAAAGAGGAAGCAGAGGACGCAAAGAGCAGAGTGGAGGAAGACAGAAAATAGAGCTTGCATGAAACAGAACTAAGGGCACAAAAAGCAAAACACAAAACAAGAATTGGGGAAAGAATAGGAACATATAAGGAGAGAACTGGAGGAGAAATAGAAGCGGGAAGAAGAAGAAAGGCAAGGTGCAATGGCATAAGAAGCAGTGTCAATTCAAGTTGAAGAGCAAGAACAAAACCAGCCAGCAGCACAAGGAGAGAGTGAACAGATGCAAAATCGGGAGCTTGCTCAGTAGATTGAAGTCTTGATTGAAGTTGTGGACATGGATTTGCAACCATAACTGCAGGATGAAAATGTTGTCCTGATGCCCAATGCACCACAGGTCACCATTCAATCTCCATCACCTCAAGCCGTAAAGTTAGGTCTAGGCAAGGACAGGACATAGTTCCTCTTGATGATGGTACAGTAATGGATGTGTATAATCTGTCATATAATGAAATTCAGAAGAGGATTGTACAAGCGTTGAGAAAGCATTTTCTAGATGATCATGGATCACATGTATTCATTAGAGAAAGGGTGATAGTGGTGGACACCAGTAGGAATCCAAATTCTATTTTGAAGCCAACTTGGCCTTCGCAGATGCGATGAGATCAAACACTTAGTATTTGACAATCGAGAGTAAGCAATTGGTACAAAATCTACAGGTTTCTTGGTAAGAGATAGATCAACTCCGCGGAGCAGCACACAGTCTTTGCACAGGTCTACTTGGGGGAAATGAGAGCAGAGATACTTGGTGAAGTATCAACACTTGGAGAGACTATGTGGGACCTCTATGAGGAGCTCATGACTGTACATAAGGTAGTTGTTCACTTGCAAAGATCGTAGTAGAAAAGCAAGGAATTTATCAAGACTCTTAGGAATGTGCAACATCCATCACCGTCGTGTAAGAATGGACAAGGTGATACAAAGGGGTACTGCTTACTTTGGTAAAGAAGATGAATCCGCAGGCAGAGATGAAGAAAGCAAGAGTTCAAACATTAATTCAGAACATCAAGCAGCTTGCCTCGTTCATTGTAAACATTCATGCCTCATATGGACAGTTGTACAATAGTTTGGATTTATGGTGAGAACCCACAAGATCCCATCAACAAGCTCACTCGTCGAAGCTAAATGCAAACACCAATTCAACAAGGAGATTGAAGAGTACTTGAAGCAGCTGAGACAAGTTGCCACCAAGGAGGATTTAGAGTTGGAAAAACAAAACATGAAGAACTACATTTGTTGTCCCATCCAAATCAGAACCATGTTGCTCTTGTTCAAGAAACAAGTTAAGACTTGTTCCAAATAATTGTACTCAGATGTTATGGAGGCTAGAGTCCACTTCCAACCTGGCACCATCATGAATCTTGGGGATGTCATTGCAGAGTACCAAGCATGGCATCAATACATGACCAAGAAGCATCAAGTGGAAGTTGTCAAGCTAGATTGTTCCCAAACTCAAGCATCATAGTGTTTTGTATTTTTAGGTTGTCAAGTTGTCTCCACCTATTTTGTCTTGTATGGGTCTGAGTGTAAATTGTAATATTATTTGTAATTATGTTGTAAGTGAAATTCCAAGTGTCAATATTGGAATATGAAGAGTCGTGATGTAATGTAATGAGTCATCTTGTAAAGAAGTTGAAGAGTCGTGAGGGTAGTCCAAAGGTCACAAAGGGGAGTTGAAGAATCACCCCCTCTTGTTATAAATAAAACCTCATAACTTATGTAAAGGGATTTTGGGAGCCAAGCTTTTGGTTAGGCTTAGGCTTAGAAGGAGATTGGGAGTATTGTGAATATCCTTGGCTTCTCCGTAGCGTAGAGCGAGTATACTTATTTCGAGGAGCAGTTGTTCCTGACTGTAATGTTCCATTATTGGGGCTAGTGGTCGTCAATGGTGTATGTATGAATGGAACTTTCACTTATAATAATAAAATCAAAGCCAGCACACTTTCATGCATATGTTGTGAATATAGTAGGACTATTCTTTTTGTATTTGCAATGTATGTTATTTAACTTACGCTTGTGCTTATGAACTATTTCATTTGCATTTGTATGAATCTTGTTGGATGCATGTTGTTGTATTAACTCATCACTTTAACTTGTGGACTATTTTGAATCTTAGCTTGTGATGTCATTATGTTTGTGTGTTCCTTTCAAATTGTGTACTATTACAAGCTTCCAAGGGGCACACTTTGTTTTCCCTTCGTGTGTTGGAACCTTCATGCATCGCACTTGACTCTCCGCAAGGTCACACATTTTCTCTCACCCAAAGTTATCATACTTCCCTCTGCGTGTTTCCGCAGTCAAGGCATAACATTACCACCCACTGTTAGCACTCCTACTCCAAATAGTGTGAGGTCTATTTGGGACTTCATATTTTTGAAAATGCAACAAGATGATGGATCTTAGTGAAAAGAAGTCGCCTTCACTAAGTGGTCCCGCGGACTATTTTTGGCGCAAAGTCTATTTTTAGACATATGGATCATGGTCTATGAGGTGCAGGATGCTATTTGTGGATGATTGGTCAAGTTGGTAAAAATAGATGGACTTCTATTTTTAGACTGTCGGGCTAAAAATAGAACAGTCGAATATTATTAGCTCTTAATAATATTTGGACTATAAACATTATCTTATTCTCTTGGAGCACTTCAGTTTGAGCTACGGATGTGGCACATGCAATTGCATGAAGGAAATATGTGGTTCTTATGGGTTACTTGAGCTATTGCATGGAGGACTTCAGTTAGGACATCAGTGATTGAGTTCTGTGGAGTTGGATCAAGCGTTGATGGAGTTGTGTTCAGTTTGACTTAGTTGAACAGTTGTAGTTAGTCTAACTGGAAAATAGACTAATGTTGAGTGGTGTGAATTAGTTATTAATTAATTCACTAATCATTAACTCATAAAGCAACTGAAGAATACATCAGTTAACTCAGTGCATGGACAGTTCAGTGGAGACAGGTGTTAGAGATGAGTGGAAGGGAAAGACAGTTGTCAGTTGTGACTATAGTTGTGCATGAGATTTGCACATGCATGGATTGATTAATGCCAATGAGGATTGCATAGTGTTACACAAGGGAAACACGTGAATGGATTAGCCATTCTCATTCATTCTCTTGCAGGATTGCACAGTGGAGGCAGGCAAGCAGCGGGGGAGATTTGGAGATCAGATCTGAGTTGTATTGTGTGTAATAGGTGGAGATAGTACTGAGTACTTGTGAGGAGTATTGTACTATGTATTGTTACATGTTCTCAATCAATAAATATAACAATAGTTTGGGTTTTTTTAGCGAGATGCTTTCCCCAGAAATATGTGTTGATATGGTGTGATTGGAGCTTCTATGTGTCTGCATGTTTATTTTTATGCTTCTGTATAATTGATGATCAATGTAGAGGAGGTTATGTATATGGATGTTTTGCAATAGTGTAATAATCGGGATAATCTCTGTGAATATGTGGTCATATATTCAAAATTTATAACCATATCAGGGGAAGATCCCCCTGAATGTTGGCAGGTCCAGCACCGTCAACATATCCCAAACATGTCATTCATATATTTATCAAATATATATGACCATTAACCAATCATCCTTCCACAAGAATGATTCCCGAAAATAACTTTTCAAATGAAATGGAATTACATGAATTCATTTCATCATTAACATGTTCGCGAAATATAACACATCCACATTGTTAAGGTTATAAAACATCTTGTTATCCATGCAAAGCATGCATTAATTTACAAACAGCAATTTCCAAACCCAACGAAAGGAATTCTCACCCAATTCCTTTCCTTTGATGTTTCACCTTGCTTCCATGACCATCACTACCAATTGATATTTTATGTTGTTGCAATATTCAACAATTTATTTAACTCAACATGTCCTCATCCATGTTGTTCATAGGTTATCATTTTTTATCCTTTCTCCTTTTCATTCATGC
This sequence comes from Pinus taeda, assembly GCA_000404065.3. NCBI lineage: Eukaryota > Viridiplantae > Streptophyta > Pinopsida > Pinales > Pinaceae > Pinus > Pinus taeda. The sequence continues at coordinate 82,858 of APFE031213343.1, forward strand.
TCACCATGTTGGATATGTGTTATATTCTTTCCATTCGGGTGCAACAGGGGGGTCACAGGTGGAGCAGTAGCCCCCCATATTGGGCGCTTTGAGGTGGGCGATATCCCCCTCTACGGGGTCCGGGGCATCACCTCGACGAATTTTTTTTTTTTTTGGACCCCATATTAGGTGGGCGGACCTACCTATGGTTTTGTACGTGGTTTTAGCACATGGTTTTGGGCATGATGGTTTTCTACCCATGGTATTTTGTAGATCCAGTCAAGGGAACTACAATTATGTTCTAATCCAGGGTTAATGGATTGG
>APFE031213343.1:85965-143575 GCA_000404065.3 Pinus taeda
ACCCTATATTAGGTTGTGCAGACTTACCTGTGGTTTTGTGCATGATTTTCGCACATGGTTTTGGACGTGATGGTTTTCGGTCCACGGTTTTTGACACGATGGTTTTCGGTCCATGGTATTGGATGCTTCAGCATGTATAAATATGTATTGTAACATTGAAAGGAACATAATGAAAAATCAATCTGGTAGTCCCCGTTTTGGGATCCAAGGGAAAATCTCTATGTATATTTGTTTTATGTTTTAAGCTCTTGCCATTGTTTATTTTCTATTATTAGAATACGTATGTAGGTAATTTTTGTATGCGGTTAAAACCTTCACACCACAATTCTTAGGAGAAAAAGTATAACATAAATATCAGCAATGGGTCATTCCTACCCACTTTCCCAATGTGGTTCCATGCAACTTGGAACCCATTAAATAACCTGCTTGCATTACCCAATTGTGGAAAATACAAACTTTGCTTCCATGTCAATCACATAGTGATCATATTTTTAGAGATTGATTACTTACGATGCTACTATGATGGTTTTCAACTAATGACCTGTCACAGCCACATGGTGTCATTATGCCTTACATATCTTAGCCACACTATATTAAGGTTTAGGAAAACTTCCTTTTTTTTTCCTTTTCCAAGGTTGTTACATTGATGTCCATTTTATTTCAAGTGGACTCATCCAAACCCATCTTAGTTGTTCTATCATCTTCTTCTGCTCTTTGATTTACATTTATCTTATGCATAGGGTTTAACCAAGATCTTGCACTTCTGGTTGGTTCTACTTTAGTTCTTCTCCAGATCTCCTCTTCTTTCCTTTACCCGCACTCAACAACCACCAATACCAAAACACAAATACAAGAATAACAAAGTAGCAAGGAAAAATAAATATCTCACAACAATGAAAACAACATGGCCAGGCTATAAGTTCAATAGTCAAAACAACAAAGAAAATATGAAGCCAACTAATAAAATACTAAACATAATAAAAATTAATTAACCCACAACAACTCAATCCCTTTCATGATCATGATGGGATTGGTCCATGCTATGCTGCCCCATACCACTACCCATGCTTTTACTTCTTGTTTCAATTGAGTCTTATTATGTGTTGTCACACACACCCAATTGTTAGTTATATCAGCATAAGCAAATCAGTTGTTACCTTTCCATGTTGAGATCAAGCATGTTGATCTGCAGTTGTTCACACATCTAGAATTCATGTCAATCACATGTTCCAAGAATCAAGAAAACATATTAGCATGTTTATAATGATGTTATCACAAGATTGGAAATCGGACTTTTACCAAGACTAGCATCATGAAATTTTGAAATCAGTGTTTTACAAGTGTGGTTCCCTCAATGACTTATAGAGGTTACACGATACCCAAAATTTTATTTTTCCTTTTACTAGCTTGACAATAAGCTCTCATACCACTTCGACACATACCCTTACTAAATTTATCCTAACCACACTTGTAAAAACTTGATTTTCATCTCTCATACATTTTTATCAACACTTTACATGTAAACCTTTCTTCAAATACTTTGTATTCAACCAATTGAGTAGTATTTTTCTCGTATACATTTTGTCAAACATGTTGCATGAAATAAAATTAGAACATTTCTCTAATTCGACTTGTAACATACTAACTCAAACATACCACTCAATCATGCAACTTTTGATTCCTGTCTTTGAGGTATTTTACCAAATAGTTAGTATGAAAATTGTAATAAAATACCTTTAACATGTTTATACAAATTATTTGCAAGAAAATAGGCATATATAAGCTACAATGATACTACCATACACCAATAGTAGTACCCATCCATAAAACAACATTTTCATTAGGGAATTTCATCAAGCAGCTCGTATGCAATGAATCATTAAACCATTTAAGCATTTCTTCAAACACTTTGCATCCAAACTAATATAGAAAATTATTTTCATGCAAATAGGCATATATTAGCTACAACAGTAGTATCCTCATCCACAAAACAACATTTTCATTGGGGAATTTCATCAAACATTTTGTATGCAATGAATCATAAAATATGTAAGCATTTCTTCAAACACTTTGCATGCAAACTAATATAGAAAATTATTTGCATGGATATATTAGGCATATATTAGCTACAACAATACTATCTTTATCTAGGAAACAACATTTTCATTGGGGATTTTCATCAAAAAGTTTGTATGCAATGAATTATTAAACCATTTAGGCATTTCTTCAAACACTTTGCATGCAATCTAATATATTGAATTATTCATGGCATATCTCATAAATTATAGAAGTCCAAGTTTTAAAAACTGAATGAAATTATCAATGGGAGTTCCCCTCACTACGGTTCAAATTTCAACCTTTGGAACCTTCCAGATGAAAAGTTATAGCAAAAATGCCAACATGGCTTGTTTGATGCACGCTTTTAGAATCATTTAGGAAACTTGATTTCCTCTAATCATATCTCCTAAAATGTCGTGACCCAACATCTGAAAATTCGACCGTAAGATCAGTAGGGTTTCCCATAACTATGGTCCAAGTTTCAGCTCCTGGAACCTTCCAAAACAAAAGTTAAAACAAAAATGTGAGAAATTGTAATCATAGAGCCTTGCATCTCCACATGCACATTCTAACTTGCACGTAAAAATCAAGACATCTTTCTTACAACCTCAAGTTAGAATTTTAATATAATCCATAGAATGGTCAAGGCATTTTTACCATTGATTGCATGCAATAATCTCCTACATCCATGCAAAATTATCATATAGCAACACACCAATTCAATAAAGAACTAATCATCATATTCACAGATTGCAAATTAATAAAACTTATTGGGATCTAGAAATGGTTGAAAGTAAAGGTGGGACTCCAATTTTCCACACAGCCATAGACTAACTGCATCCTGTATTTCTTGTAGTGGTCACAATTGAGCTAATCCATGATCCAAGGGGATTTTTCAATCAAATTTAGTTGGAAATCATGTTCACAAGTTTGGTTCCTTTCCAAAAATCCAATTTGGCACTCAAACCTTTTTCATTCCACCAAAAGTTAGCCACCTCTTGTTGTTTGAATGTCTTTTTATCATTCTTATTGTGCGTCTCTTCATGTTCCTCATGGAACATTCTTCTAGATCTTTCTTGCTAACTACGCATTTTATTAAGCAGTGGTGCCAACTAACATAACTCAGGTTCTTCTTATTTTTCCTCCTCATATCATGGATTTGAGGTCCCCTTTTCAATCCATTCAAATAAATTTATAATCATTTATAATCAGAGTAAAATTACATTGCAAAAATAAGGGGGAATATATCAGGGGTGTTACACTAAGCATTACAAAGATGACATTTACAGGTTTTATTAAAATTCAGCTCAAGGCTTGAGTGTACCACATTTATAGGTGTTACCCTAATGTGCAAACACAAATACAAGGTTCCCTAGCTCAACATAATGGATATGCCAACACAAGTCGCAACCAATGAATAAAGCATGAGATATTTTCTTATTGGCACAATTTCCATTGATGTTGGTAAGAGTTTTTCCAATAAGATTCTCTTGAGAAAGCTATGAGAATATCACAGAGTACCTATGAATATGCATCATCACACATGGACATTAATCATCATCCTAACTACTTTCATGCCTAGCCAAGTAACTTGTTTGAAGCATAACTATATTTAATACCTAAGTGACACCTCTGAAGCCTCCAATGGATGAAGATAACCCATGAACTACAATTTGAAACAAAATCAACCAACCACTGTGGGGAATTTCAATAGCCTAGTAGGCTAAGGAACAAACCAAGCACCGACTATTATAATTTCTCAATAACATATCCAATCATAATTTTAATTGTTTTCAAGTATTTGTATAATCATTTGAATTATAATTGAGATTCAAGAGGCCCTGACACTCCATTTATGGAGTTGGAAAGCCCTCTTTCTCTTATGTGTGTGTGTGTGTTGGTGTACATATTAATCAAGGATAGTTGTTATAGGAAAACTTATTATGCTACTTGTTTCAATTTTTTGAGTTTATGCACAGACTATGGTGACAACTCTATTATGGTGATTCTATAATGCCCCTACACGGGCTGAGCCTTGAGGGGGGCCACTTGAGGTAAGGCACTATGCTTGCAGCCTCCATAAATATTTTTGAATTGATTTATGTTATTGCAAGTCTATTCTTTCCATTTCATTAATTACTTTCATCCTGTGTGTTAATTTATATTTCAATTTTTTCATAAGTTGTGTTGTTGAATCAAAGTGTTGTAGATTCACTATGTCTTGGATTCCACTTGAGAAACAGAGCTAAGTAGTGGGAATCATGGGCATAGTTCCCACACATGGGATTTATAATATTGCAAACTCTTCTTTCCTTTATGTTTGGTGTGTGGTTGAAATTGCTTTTTCTTTCCTCTTATATTTAGTAGACTTGATTACATTTTAGTAAGAAAGGGTAGAATAAATTCTTCTTCTATGTATACTACATTGAGTGCTTTGATTCTTCTTATATGTATATTTTATTGAGTGCCTCACAAGATCCTATGAGACTCTAGGATGATAGGTAAGTGATTGTGTAATACGAGTAGGCCCAACAATACGAAACAAACATATTCACATCATTAGTGGTCATCCTCCAAGTTGTTGAACTTGGCATACATATCCACAAGCGAACTCTTTAGCTTCCTCGACTCTTTCAGGGCAACAACATGGCCCTTAAATTTTCGAGTTTAGATCTACGTGCAAAAGCATATCCATTTTAAATTCTTACAACAAATCACAACCACTAGTAGATTGTATTAGCAAAATCTTGCTTGCACAAAGAATGATTACATAATAGTATTTGTAGAGCTTGTTTTTAACATGTTCTCTTGACCAAAAAATAAATAAATAAATAAATAATTCCATGGGGATCTATGCCTATATTCCCCTGTAAAATAAATCTTCATACTTACAACATTTTACTTTCATATTAGTTTATTAGGATACATTATTGCCAGATAATTTTTCCTTTGTGTCAAGAATTTACCAATAGAATTGGGATATTTAGATCAAATGGTGCCATGGAAGGAGAGTATAACAAATTGGTTGACGACTCCATATGTGCCACAAACATGAAAGGATGAGATTCTTTTTGCTACAATTCCTATATTTTCCTTCTCATATTATCAATTTTGTCAGCCTACCTTTGGATCAATGTTCAATGTTCAATTATATTCTCCATGTTGGACATGAGCACTGCTATTAACTAGCATGTACATAGAATAAGTGCATTGTATTGTTATAAAGCTCAAAAACCTTTACATACCATGCTACAATGAACCTCTTCTTTCTTCCTTCATCAGATTCCATTCCTTTTGATGATTGGCTGTGTTTTCCCTCATTCGTGGTCATCTACCAATTCTATTTGGAATGTTAGATACGCAGTGTCAAAGTTGCTTTATGTGCCTAGTCGACAATACAAAGAAACATTGTGGCTAAATAAATAAGGTATGATATGGATGGGGATACCAGGGATAGGCCCTTCTTAATGCCATTGTCATTTTGTTGACATCAAAGCATAATCACACCATGCCTATAGAATATATCATTGCATCCCAAAAAACTTCAGGATTGTGGGACGAGGTCTTCCTTATACATAGAAGTCGCACCTAAACAATTCCCATCCTTGAGTTAACTATCCCTTTGTGTTGATACTCATATTGTATTGCCCCATACATTCCACGTAGGTGAAGGATGGAAAAGTTGTAGGGTATTTAATGTTTTGAGGGGAGAAGCAATCAATCCATGCACAAGGGCACGCTTCAAATTTGATATTAACCTTGAAACCTTACACACATATTGAAATCCATGTGTCTTGACTCCTTGGAACGTGGGATAATGTGGGGGTTTGAGTGAAACCAGTCACTCAAAAGTTTCTAGGGGGTTTCCTTGTGGCATGGTTTGCTAGTGCATCTACAATTATAGTTAACTCACAAGGAATATGGATGGCTCTGAACTCTAGAACTACACTTAGGCTAAGATTGATCCTCTTGTAAATTAGTTGCAACTTCAAGTCAAAAGGATTGGTGTCTAGGCTTAGGTGTATGCTAATATTGTTTTAATCCACCGTTATCAATAACTTATGCATTGGAAATTTTTTAGATAGCTTAATACCTTGAAACCAAGCATACCACTCCACTTGATTGCTTGATTATATGCCCAAGCACTAGGAGTGTGATATTTCAACTTGTCATCTAGGGCTAAATATCACCCTACTTGCACCTTGTACCCTTGAAAATAAAAATTACAACATAGCAACAACAACATTGTCTTACCCAACTCAAACTAGGAAAAACTGACATCAATAGGTCTATTAATATCCTTAACCAAACCTGGAAAAGATGGCCAAGTGAGAATTTATGGCTCACCTCTATTCACATTGCAATCAAATATCTCGAGCACAAAATCATACACTACCAAAACCATGTTCTTGGAAGCCACCGTTGTTGTCCTTAATACAATGACTCGTTTACAAAGTCAAGGTTAACCTGACACCTTTCGACAGTTTATGCAAGGAATTTGAACTTGTGTATGGCTAAAAAATTGGTTATAAGATGTTCTAAAGACAAATATAAAAAATATGAGAGGTTCCTCTGGGATCTAGAAGAATTTATCTCCTCCAAAATCTCCTTAAAAGGATTTGGATGTATTTTGGATGCTCAAAGAATGAGCTTTTCCATCTAGAAAATAATAAAGATATTTATAGATAAAGAAAATCAATTGTGCCTAAAAAGTAGGGCAATATGGAATAGAGGTTGGAGATCAAAACACTAATTCTTCCACTTTTTCACAACTTGTAGGAAAAACTTCAACTCAATCAAGAAAATTGATAAAGGGACGAATCCTCAACCGAAATGTTTTAGTGACATTGCTTCAAAATGTGTCTCCCACCTTGAAAATATATTTGAAGAGGACAATAAAGCCTTAATCAATATTATTCTTAGAATATCCACCTTCTTCTCTAGATTCATTGATGAAAGATAACTAGAAACTCATGGCAAAAGTAGGGAAGGAGGAGTTTCTTAGAACCCTTCATAGCTTTCAAAAGATAAGAGCCCAGGTGTAGATGGATTTCCCATCAAATTATTTATTAGTTGCTACAGGTTCATTGAGGTAGATCTAAATAGGGTAGTGGAAACAAATCAGCTCTTGGGGAAGGTTATGGCTACCTTTAACACCACATTCATTGCACTTATACCAAAGAAGGACAATCCTGCAAAATTTTGGAAATTTTATGTAATATCACCTATAAGATCATCTCTAAAATAATCTCTTGTGAGATCAAGGAAATTCTCTCCAATCAAGTATCTTTAAAGTAGTTTGGATTCCTCGAGGGGCGCCCAATACATAAGGCAATTGGTGTCACCTAGGAAGGGCTATACTCAATGAAAACAAAAAAAATGAAGATAATGACAACTAAAGTTGAGTGTTCGAAGGCCTTTGATAGAGTTAGATGGATTTTCCTACAACTAATTCTAATCCATTTAGGATTCATCCTACACTTTGTGGCTTGGATTATGGATTGTATATGCTCCATGACCTTTGTAATACTAGTCAATGAACCAACATCACCTTTATTTAACTCTAAAAGAGGCCTTCGCTAGGGATTTCCTCTTTTCGTCTACTTTTCCTCCCATTGGCAGAAGGATTAAGTAGGGTTCTTAAGGAAAATACAAGAAATATCTCTCACGAAGTTATTTTAATTTGAAATTTTTGTTGTGTTTCACATTCACATTGCATCCAAATTTTCTATGTTAAATCAAAATATATGGTGCATAAACTCAAAGAACACTTATACATCTTTTGCATAGATGCAAGAATAATAATAAACTCCTTTAAGTCATTGGTAATAAGTTGAGGTCTCTCTAAGCATGAAAAATGCTACTTAACCCAAAAAATTCCCCTTCATGGCAATGGTCTTTGAAGCAAATATTAATTATTTGTGGTTCCACTTAAAGGAAAACCTAGAACTAAAGGGGGGTTACTGATGGCTCAGAGCCAATATCAAAATAAAATTGAACACTTAGTGTAACAGATGAATATCTCATGGTGGTAACCTTTTGATCTAAAGCCATTTTGATCTATTAGATGTCTTTGACTTAGATCCCAAATGGGATATTGGACAAAACACATCAAATTTATTACCAATTCATATGGGTAGGAAATTGGGAGAAGAAGGGGATACCACTATTCTCTCAGAGAAACATGTACACCCTAAAAAACAAGGAGGTTGGAGCTTAATTTTTTTATTATTATTTCCAAATCTCTAGCAACCAAGAACATCTAGAGGTTGATTTAGGGAACGAGCTATTGGGAATAAGTCATGAAATATAAGTACCTCAAACATATCTCTGTGAAATATTAGATCTTCTCCTTAATCAAAGATTTCCATTCATCTTCCATCATCTGAAAAGCCAGCATAATGACTTTCCTTCTATTTGGAAACTAGTTAAATTGGAGGGTTGAAAAAGGATAGAAGGTCCATCTTGGAATTGACTCTTGGGTTGAAACCAAATATCAACATTGATTGGCCATACCCCTCCTTCTTAATATCATATCAAAAGGTTTTTATATCATTCATCAAATTGCAATAGGGAAAGCATTGAATTCCAAACAATAACAATGGCTTATATGAAGAAACTTGGATGTAAAAGAGGATAATACAAATATCTAGACCTCGTACACTGATTTTTCTAGAAATTGTAGCTATACATCAATGAAGAAGAGTATAAAATCCTCTAGCCAACAAACCTCTTAGGAAGTTATAAACCTAGACTTGACTACGAGACTTTGGCCATAAAATACTTTGACAAAGCCTTGTGCTAGTGCTGGAAAATGCTCTAGAAATATAAATGCCCCACCAAAGCCAAATTTTAATATGGATTAATAATAAAGGCCTAACCTGAGATTTACTTCAAAAGATAATCTATGAGGACCCAAGAAGATGTAGAAATTCCTTGTAGATTCAAACTGCAGATTCTAATATGCTAAACAATTGACTTGAATCTACTCTACTCATTAGCAGAAACAATAAACGATCGATGAAATCACAAAGCATATAAGAGAAAGAATTCAATCACACATAACAAAATGATTTTCTCGAGAAATCCACGGCTAAAACCCCCTGTTATCTGTATATTGCATTAATTAAAAAATATGAGAATATAACAATGATTTGGTCAAGACTGAGCAACCTCTACACTATCTCTATCTATCTCACTGCTCACTAAACAAGCCTTGGATGAATACAATACGCTATGCTCAACCTTGAGCTCAAATTGTACAAGTATTTTTTATCCTCTACCTGACTGACTGCCTTTGGTCAATACTTAGCCAAATTCCTATCCTTCCAAGCTCCTAATTCCTTGCCCTCACAAGCTCCACGCACAAACTTGTGCTTCCTATTGCTTGGTCTCACCAACTCGTGCTCACCAAAACAATGATTAAACTTGTGCCTTCATTCCTCCTTTTAAAGGCAATTTGAATGGCTAAAATTAGTGACTTTTCTAATTAAGGAATGATCTATTTTAGGCCTTCTTATGATTTCATGTACCATCTGTTTAATTTGATGATTTTACAACTAATAGTACATTGTCCTTGAACTCCATTCTCAACTGGGTCTTTCTTTGATCTGACATGCATGAGTTAACTATGAGTGAATCTTCAGTTTACTAGTTGAGCAGTGTTGGTTACGCCCCACTACCGCAGGTTACACCCTATTACTAGATCTCCCACTAATTCCTTCATCAATTGGAACTAGTTTAACTGACTTTAAGTCACTTAGACTGAATTAAATAATTACAACTCAAAAGAACTCAACTTGGGCCCCTAAAATTTAGGAACCACTCTACATGACTCTAGATATACTCGCAACTTGAATTAATTGAGCCAACTAATTCAAATTAACTTAGTTAACTATTATAAGTTTCTATGAGAATTAGAATTACAATTTAATTCCTAACTTAATTCAAGGAAAAATTAAACTAGGATTTTTCTTGATGTTATTTTTAACATTTCTTGTTGATATTTTCAACAGAAGATGTAGTTTATGTGAAGCAGAGTTAGAAACAAATGTACATCTCATCATCTTCCATCCTTTCACTAAGTGGGTCTACAGTGAAGTCAAAGGATTTATAGGCTTGAAATCGAATTGTTCGGGAGAATAACTTGGAACAACCTTAAGAAACTAGCACAAGGACAAAGAAACAAAAACCTTCAATGCCTTTCCCCTCACCATGTTATGCAACCATCTCATAAAATAGAAGAAAAGATAGATCAACGACTTGAGAATTAGCCTCTTCGAGGGGGAAACCTCCTTTACATCACATTAATGAACAATTCTTGGATTATAGAAATGACACGACCTCCTTTCCATATATAGGAGTCTAAGGGGTCACAATATAATTAAAGCCTACATAACAATAATAATGTAAGGGCACAACAATAACGATAGTGGGCTTCTATGGGGCTCAATAATAACATTATGGGGACTATGTGGGCACAACAATAACAATAAGGGGGCTACACTAACAATAACAATAAGGGGCTACACTAGTATTATAGGGAACTAACATGCCCCTCTCCTTAAAAAAAGTGTTTTCCTCAATGCTTAAGTAGTTATGGATGCTTCTATATAAAATTATCATCCTCCCATGTGGAATCTTCAACGGGTAAGTTCTTCCACTTGATGAGATACTCTGAAATTTATTGATTTTGTAGTTGTCGGGTTCTTCTTTTTGTGACTGCTTCAAGTTCCAATATGATTTTTCCTTCCTCATCAAGTTCTAGAAATATTGTTTGAACTAGGATCTTGTCACTTATAACCTTCTTTAAGCATGAAACATGGATAACTGGGTGCACTTGAGAAGATGCAAGAAGATCCAATTTGTATGCCATAGTACCAATCTTTTGCAACAACTTGTAAGGACCATAATACTTTGGGGATAATTTATTATCATTCTTAGCTTCTTGAGGGACATTTTTTTGTATGGTTGTAGCCGTAAAAATACCCAATCACCTACATCAAAACTTCTTTTGCTGCGATGTTGATATTCTTGTTGTTTCATTCAATTCTGCTCCAAACTGAGGTTATCCTTTAACATTTAGAGAACTTGTTTTTGATGCTTGATGTGATCTTCTACTGCTTCAACCTTAGAATTTTCTCTTAAAGATGATGTGATGGACATTGGATGATATCGATAAAGTTCCATAAATGGGGTCATTTTTTTGCAGTATGGAAGGAAGTGTTATACTACCATTTTGCCAGAGGTAACCACTTGACCCACTGTGTTTGTTTATTCGATATAAAGCAACGAAGATATCATTCCAAACATTTTTTCACTATCTCAATTTTCCCATTAGATTGAGGATGATAAGATGAGCTATGAGCTAATTGATTACCTAGACAATAAAATATTTTTGTCCAAAAAATTCCAATGAAAATGGAATCTCTGTCATTTACAATAATCTTTAGGTTTCCATGTAGCTTTTGAATTGTTTCCATAAATGAAATATCAATTGTACTGGTTTTAAATGGATGAGATAATGCACAGAAGTGTGCATACTTGGTAATTCTATCAAATACCACCACAATAACACTCTTTCCTTTGAACTTGGGTTAAATTGTGATCAAATCCATTGAGACCTCTTCCCAACTTTGACTTCGAATGGCTAAAGGTTGTAATAGACTCGAAGTCTTAATTGTCTCAACTTTATTTTGTTGACAAACCAAACATTTCGCCTTTACTGTTCCCACAAAGCAACAGACACCAGTTGGACCATCCCCTCCGACTGAGGATTCAGAGCACTCTGACCCTGAAGCTACTGGTACTAGCCTGACCCCAACATCACCGAAGAAGTGCGAAAGTGCACCTCTCCGGCCTCCCTCTCCACCTCTAACTGGGGCAAGGGCAGCTGCAGGCGTCGCGGTTTCTTTGGGTATGTCTCTCTCTAAACCTTCCTCTCTTTATTTTTTGCTTTCAGTTGTTACTCTATAAACTTCTGTGAGATTACAGTGCAATGTTGGTATGCCTTCTCCCCCCGAACACCTTGCTTGTCCTCTGCCCCCTCTCCCCCCTATTTTTTCATCTACCCCCTCCCTTATAGAGATTGATTCAACTAATACTACTCCTAAATCTGCTCCCCTCCCCCACAAATACCACTTCCACTCCCTTTCCCGCACGTAAGCCCCTGGCACCATCGACATTAGCCTAGTTCCTTCCCCCACCCCTTCTAAGCTCCCTAGAGGCTAACCATCCTTCCTGTCCAAAGCCAAACAGTAGGCAGGGGAGGAGATCACTTTGGGGCGGCAATCTACACTTGACAAGGTCCTTAGCGCAGGAAACTCCCTGAGTGAGTCTCCCACATGAACTTGCTCTCTTTCAATTGCAGGGGGATAGCTTACTCCGATAAGAAGCTAGCTATGCATAGGCTACAAAAACCTGAATCTATTGATGTAATTTTCCTTCAAGAAACCCTTGGATCTATTGATGCCATATCTATCCTCCTATAGACCATGCTTCCAGGATGGGTCTTCCATGCCATCGACATTATTGGTCGATCAGGGGGTATTGCCTTGGGATATAACCCCCACTCTATCAAGTTGAATAGCATCTGGGGCAGTTGTGGGTTCACTGGAGCAGACATATTCTCATCCGAGTTAGGTACAGAGATCAGGTTGATAAATGTCTATGGGCCTTGTCACCATCGAGAGGTCTTCTGGGAGAACCTTCTGTCATCAAACATCCTGCAATCTGACAATATCATCTTGGGAGGGGATCTTAATTTCTCTCTGGCCTAATTGGAATCTTAGGGACACCATACCTAAGTTGACCCCCTATCTGCCTTCTTTTAAAACATCTTGGAGACTCAGAGTTTCATTGACATTCCCTCTATAAAGTTGGTTCCGACCTAGAGAAATAAAAGATGTGGAGATGATAGCCTTGCCAGAAGGCTTAATCGATTCATTATAAAGGAACGATTCCTGGAGGGTGGCTTCTCTTATCAACAGTGGGTAGGCTTGGGTGGATTATCAAATTACCTGCCTATATATCTTGATATTAGGGACGGCATAAGTAGGCCGAGAGCCCCCTTTAAATTTAACTCCTCCTGGCTGAAGGATTCCACCTATACGCGGCTGGTCACAGACTTCTGGAACTCTCACCGTCCTGCTGCTGGAGGGCATATAACTGAAGGTTTTCTTAGTAATTTAAAGGACCTAAAGAAGTTATCAAAAATATGGGCCTATAATAAGAGAATTCAGGAAGAACAAGATCTAAGAAACCTTGGATCTGAAATTGCTAATATGGAGGAATAATTAGGAGGGGTCTTTATAACTAGGCAACAAAAAGATAAGCTCACTGCCTTAATATCTAAGAGGGGGAAGATTCTTAAGGAAAGAGAGGAAACCTAGAGACTGAAAAGTAGAGAAATCTGGTTGTCAGAGGGGGATGATAACACTAAATGCTTCCACAAGTTTTCTAATGGACGAAAGGCACTCAATACCATATGGAACTTGACAAATGAACAGGGAAATGAGGTGGATACTTTTCATCAATTGGCCACTCTTGCCGCCTCTCATTTCAAGAGAATCTATCAGGCACCTTGCAATGCCACCATAGCTAAATTTATAAGAGTAGCACAACTCTTCCCTCGCTTCACTGACTAGGAGGATGCCATGCAGCTTAACAGAGAAGTTACTCTCGGGGAACTAGAAGCTACCCTGAAATGGTTTAAGAGGGACAAGTGCCCAGGGACTGACGGATGGTCGATGGAGTTCTATTTGGCTTTTTTTGAAACTCTTGGAAATGACCTTCTCAAGGTCATAGAGGAATGCAAGATATCTGGTCGTATGCATGGGGCCATCAAATCCACATTCATTTCCCTCATTCCCAAATCTGACAACCCGTCCACTTTCAATGACTTTTTCCCCATCTCCCTCTGTAACTGCATATATAAAATCATCTCAAAAATCATCGCAAATCACCTCCAACCCATTCTCTCCACCCACATCTCCTCTAAACAATTTGCTTTCCTTCAAGACCACCAGATACATGAAGCGATTGGCACAGCCCCGGAAGTATTACACTTTATCCAGAGAAGAAGATTAAAGGTATGATCCTCAAAGTTGATCTTTCAAAGTCTTTTGATCGAGTAGGATGGCTATATATCAAAATGCTCCTTACACAATTAGGATTCCCTTATGGATTCATCAAATGGATAATGTGTTGTATCTCAAATATCTCCTTTAGTGTTCTGATAGATGGAGCAACATCCCCTTTTTTCCATTATGAAAGAGGCCTCAGACAAGGATGTGCTTTGTCCCTACTGCTTTTCTTATTAGTTATGGAAGCTCAGCAGACTCATCAAAAATATGCACCTTAGAGGAAGGATCATGGGAATCAGGATCATTGACAAGTGCATGATAACACATCTCCTCTTTGTTGATGATGCGTTGATTTTCCTAAATGGTGGAATTGGAGATCTCACTACACTACCTTGCAGCAAATCATCACACTCTTCCAAACTGCAATTGGTATGGTCATCAATAATTCAAAATCCACTCTCACTGTAGTTGACTGCTCACCTCAAGAGGTACAGTATGCTTTACACAAATTTTCTTTCACATTGCTATAGTTGGATGAGGGTCTCAAATATCTGGGCTACAGGTTGAAGCCACTTGGCTACAAAATAGCTGATTGGACATGGTTGATATCAAAGTTAGAATAGAGGCTTAATATCTGGTATCACAAGTATCTCTCTAGGGTCAAAAGACTAGTTCTCATAAAAGTTGTCCTCGAAGCCACCCCAGTTTACTGGATTTCCCTAGCATGGATACCAAGAGGAATCTTGGCCAGAATTCAGAACCTATGTTGTAGGTTCCTTTGGAAAGGCAAACAAGAGGGGAGGATATTTGCATGGGAAAAATGGGATATGTTCACTCTCCCAAAGAAATGGGCTGGTTGGGGGATAAAAGAATTGGAAGACTTCTCCTCGGTGTTGGCAGCCAAACTGGGATGGAAATTAATCACTTGACATAGTCTTTTGTCCAAGGTGGCATCCTCCAAATATATCGAGCCTTTAAGCATAATGGATTGGTTGAGACAGACTAGCTAGAACAGAACCGATATCTCGATCATCTGGAAAGCAGTTCTAAACTCCTTGCCACTGATTCGAGAAGGGCTCACCTGGAAAATCCAAGCTGGTTCATCTGTCCGCATTGGGCTCGATCCAAGGATTGGGTGTGGAAATGCACACAAGTTACCAGATGAACTCAAGCAACATCTCAACAAATTTGGCATCACACACATCAATCACATTGCAGACATAGAGAGATCCACATTTCTCCATCAAGCATGGAAATTCGCACATAGTCTCCTCATACCTCCTCAATGGCATCACTACTGGACAGACTACACAGCGGCCTTAACAGAATCACATATCAGAATAACATAAGGGGAGGATGAGATTATCTGGGCACATGCTAAAAATGGCCGATACTCACCAAAAGATGGATATCTATGTCTGGCAACTATACACAAACCTCATCTAGTGGATACATGGTGGAAAGGGATGTGGAAGCTTAAAGCCCCCCCCCCCCCCGGGGAACCAGACTACTTATGTGGTCAATCCTAAAGCATAAAATCCCCACTAGAGATAATCTGATAAAGAGAGGACAGCATGGGCCCTTTAGATGTTGTTTATGCAAAGACAGCATTGAATCGATGGATCACCTTTTTCTCTCTTGTCTCATTACTACTCTTCTCTGGACTTCTACACTTGAGAACATTCCTTCTCAGTGCTCTTGGAGGGGCCAGTCTATCAGGGAGGCGTGGAACATTTGGTGGTCATCAGCATCCCCGTTGAAAACCAAGAACCTACCCCTCCTTATCTGCTAGGAAATTTGGTTTGCCTAAAACTGTCTCATATTTAAAAATCTCTCCCCTCACTAGCCCTCCATCTCTGCCATACTACTGGCAGATTACAGGAACATACCCGAAGATGAAGGAACTTCACCCCCAAGACATACCATTCCAGAAAACAAAGATCACACCCAGCCTTGGGCATATTTTGATGAATCAACGCAAGATGATGGGTGTGGGGGTGGTGTTTCCCTTTACCTATATACTTCCCACCACTTTCATATACATATGGGGCTTGGAGGAGGCACCAATAACTTTGTAGAGCTCATTACAGCCAAATATCTTATACAATTTGCTATTGAAAAACATTGCAGAAACTTACAATTGTTCGGGGATTCAAAAATTGTTTGCAGCTGGATCAATAAAACATATATCTGTCATGCTTACACTTTGCGGCCCATCTTGGATGAGGTCCATAGATTCATCACTATTTTTTACAGCTCTATATGTCGTCATATTTTCAGGGAATGAAACACACTTGCTGACAAATTATCCAAAGAGGCAGCAATCAAGCCCCGTGATACATGGTTGATATAGGAACAAAGGAATGGAGAACACTTTCAATTTTCTCATTGGCCTTTTATGGACCTTGCAATATAAGCTCAACAGGAGCCTGTCTATTTTATGTTTTTTTTTTGTTTCTTGTTTATCTTATCAGACTTTATATTGTTAACAATGATATGTACAAGCACATACTCTCTGTGTAGAGTAAATTTTGAAAAACATTACAAAAGCATATTTTGAGGATAGATTTTCCCTGCGTGGAGAACTCATACTTTTTTATTTTTTTTCTTTACCTGACAGGCTTACAACCCTTATCGTGCATATGCAATCAACATTTACAACATGTAATTTTCCAAAATATAATGAACATTATGATTTTTTCCAAAGGGAGAACAAAACAATCACCACAATCTTTTGAATATCAGATTTAAGGCCATCCCAAAAAAAATCCTTCTTGACCCTATGGTAAGTTTTTAAAAATCCTAAGTGCCCTCCTAAGGGAGAGGTGTGCAATTCCAAAATAATCTTTTGCTTGAGTTGGGAATTCTTACAAAGATATAAGCGATCTTTGTACCATAATGAATCTTTTTCTAGCTAAATGTATAAGATGTATTGGGATATTGTTGCAACTTTTGAATGAGTGTCCACACTTCTTCTTCATTCTTTTATTCATCCCTTGCTTCGGTTATCCAATATGGTTGGATAATAGAAATGGCACAAAGCAATGCTTCCACATCCTCGTCCTTTCTTAAGAGTGCATCTTCAACAACATTTTGCTTCCTTTTTTTGTAGATGATTTCAAAGGCATAACCCAACATCTTTGTGACCCATTTTTGTTGCTCTTCTAAAGATAATCTTTGATCCAAAAATTATTTAAGGCTATCATGATTTTTTTTTACCTTGAAGTGTCTTCCCATTAGGTAAGGTCGCCATTGCTTTAGTTCATGTAGTATTGCCAACATTTCCTTCTCATAAATAGGTTTATGTAAATACTTTCCTTTGATTGGAAGACTTTCAAAAGAAATGGGTCTTCCTTCTTGCATTTAAACAACACCAATTCCATTTCTTGAGGCATCACATTCCACAATAAAGGTTTTTGTGAAGTTTGGCGTAGCGAAGACCGGTGTTTGGCACATTGCCTCTTTAAGATGTTCAAAGGCCTTAGTTGCTTCTGGAGTCCAAGAAAATGCATCTTTCTTCAGTGATTTTGTTAGAGGTGTTGTTATTCTCCCATAACTCTTAACAAAATTGTGATAATACCCTGTCAACTCAAGAAATCCTCGAAGATTCTTTATGGTTGTCGGGTTTTTTCATTCCTTAATGGCGTTAATTTTGTTAGGATCTACCTTAACACCCTCATGAGATACAATATGACCTGTATATTCCACCTCCTATACTCCAAAGAAACATTTGGAGATTTTTACATATAATTATTTCTCCTACAATAGTTTGAGCACCTTGTCAACATGTTGAACATGATCCTTCCAAGACTTGTTGTAGATTAGTATATCATCAAAAAATACTAACACACAATTTCTAAGGAAGGGTTTGAAAATGGAATTCATCAAATCTTGAAATGTGGAAGGTGCATTGGTAAGGCCAAAAGGCATGACCAAAAATTCATAATGACCCTCATGAGTTCTAAATGTTGTTTTCAGAATGTCTTCAGTCTTCATTCTAATTTGATGATATCCAGAACAAATATCCAACTTGGTGAAGTAAATTGCTCCACGTCATTCATCCAACTGTTCATCAGTGACGGGAATGGGAAATTTATCTTTAATAGTGAGCTTATTGAGCTCCCTGTAATCCAGACACATCCACCATGAAGCATCCTTCTTGTGCACTAATACTACTGGACCAAAGAAAGAACTTTGACTAGGTTGAATTATACTGGCCCCTAGCATTTATGCAACCATACATTCAATTTCACTCTTTTGGTCATAGGGATATCTATAAGGCCTAATGTTTGGAGGAACACTTCCTAGAATCAAATGAATAGCATGATCATGATCGTGAATAGGTGGGAGGCCTTTGGGAGTCTCAAATACCTTTGAATGATTGTCCAATACTTTTTGGAGATCTTGATAAATATATGATTTCGATGTTTGAACCTAGAGTGAGCATAATTGTGCAATTACGCCCCTTTTTTCTCCTTTAGAAGCTTTGTCATGCCATTAGAGTTGATTATCTTTCCTAGTTTCCCTACGATACCCCTTAATTCAACTTCCTTTCCTTCCCAAAAAAAATTCAAGAAAAGTTCTTGAAAATTAAAAATTATCGTACCCAAAGATTATAACCATTGGACTCCTAGTACAATATCAGAACCATCCATTGAAATGTAAAGCATTGCACTATTCAATACATATTCCACCACGGTTAGCTTAATATGATGGCACTTTCCAAAGCAATTTATCGTTCCTCCATTTGCAACATCACTTGACACTTTACTGTTGGATATAGGAAGAAATTCAATTCCTTTGCTATCTTAAAATGAATAAAATTATGGGTATTACACAAATCAATCAACACTATTACCTTTTAATTCTTGATATGTCCTTCTATCTTGAGGTTTTGAGGAGTGGTAATTCCTTCCAATGCATTACAAGATATGTTCGGATTCATTTCTTCTTTATCTGGGGTTGGTTCCTGGTGTATATCCTCTTCTTTTAACGTTTCTTGTTCATTTTCTTCCTCCTCTTCACAATCTATGTAAAATAATTCTTCTCAACACACTTATGACCTTTAGTGTATTTTCTATCACAACTGTAACAAATCCCTTTTTCTCTTTTTTCTTCCAATTGTTGTGATGTCAATTTTATAGGTTGTGAAAGGCTAGGAGCATAAATACTTCCATATTTATAGTTGTGAGTGGTAGACTTCCTTGTTGCCATAATTTTGCTATCAACATTTCCTGCCACCCTAAATGCCTTCTCCAATGAATCAGGTTCCCAAAGGAAAACCTCATGTTGGATGTTATACTTTAATTCCCTATGAAGACATCAATCCTATGCTCCTCTATAATATCATTTACCCTTACATTCAATATTTGGAAGTCCTCAATGTGCTCCACCATTGAACCCTTTTGTTTGAGAATTATCAATTGGCAAAAGAAGGTGTTTCTCTTTGTATCCTCGTAATGTGCTATCATTTCCTTCTTAAAAATTGACCAAGTGACAAGTAGTTTACGAGAACAAAGGCATCTATACCATACAAATTGATTGGTTTCTAAATATAAAGATGTAATGTGTACCTTTTGTGCGTGTTTCACATTATGGAGATCAAAAAATTGCTCTGTCTGTTGTTATCGATTCCTTTCCATCAAACTTCCTCATATCGATCTTTGGAACATGGTGAGTCTTCAATCCAAAGTTAGAGTCTCTAAAATTATGATTAAAACTCATTTTGTTCTCATCATGAGTTTCATCAAATAGCTTTTTGCCATTAGGAAGCATTTTTGTAGCAACTTTGTCAAACCTTCCTTCAAACATTCAATCTTAGCATCCATGTCTACTTTTAATCCATCCTTGAAACCTTCCATGTCTATTTTTAATCTATCATTAAAACCTTCCATTTATGATTTTAAACTCTCCATGTCCCCTTTTAAGCCATATTTGTTTGCTCTTTATGAGAGTGAAATTTTTTGCACTTGGCCATGTAATTTTGATATATCATGTGGCAATTCTTCCTCTTCATGCTTCATAGTAGAGATTTCTGAGGGCTTAATCGGTGTATATTTATTTTGTTTGGGAGGAATTTTGGAACCCAACACTGATATCTATGCTTCAACATGCCCTTGGAATCACTTCAGACTGATTTTTCAAACAAAATTTATGTAAAAAAATTTAAAAATACACACTTTTTTCTTGCTTTTTAGGAGCTCAATATTGAAGTTGTTGTAACTCTGTAATTTCAGATCTCCAAGGTCTAAAGTTTTATCATGTGGTAGCCCTCTGAGTAAGTCAACAAAATATTGGATTATTTAAGAAAGATTTATTCCTGATCTCCCACGATGGACTGATTATAGACTGGTTCAGTAGAGCGAATATAGACAGAGTGCCACATGTCATTGTTTTGACCTTCAGCCCTGAAAACAATAAACACAAACTGGAGTTTGTGCACTCTCAGTCACCCTTAATGAAATTCAAATATGATTCTCGAAGAGAAAGTTATGATGATTTTCCCTAGGTCATTTGTTTGAGATTGAATTCTGGAGCCTACAAAAACCCTAACTTCCTCAGATCATATCTCCAAGAATATAGCTAACCAAGCTCTAAATTTTTTACATGAATTTAATCACAATTTCTACTCCACGTGGTCAAAATTTCATCTTATAAAACTTCGTACAAAAAAAATTATAGCAAAAATACCAATAAGATCTGTTTGAAGTAGCAAAACCCTAAAATCCAAAGCTTTGATATCAAATGTTATGCAACTACCTCATAAAATAGAAGAAAATATAGATCAACGACTTGAGAATTAGCCTCTTCAAGGGGGGAACCTCCTTTACATCACATAAACGAACAATTCTTGGGTGATACAAATGACAATACCTCCTTTCTATACATAGGAGTCTAAGGGGTCACAATATAATCAAAGCCTACATAACAATAATAATGTAATGACACAACAATAAAAATAATGGGCTTCTATGGGGCACAAAAATAACAATATGGGGGCACACTAGCAATAACAATAAGGGGCTACACTAGTATTATATGGACCTAACACACCATAACATGGGGAGTCTGGATTGCAGGAAATGTGAAAATATTTGAAAACAATGATAATCTACCCTTTGAGTATGCATCCCAAAGTTTGAACATCATAATAGATTTCCCTCGATTTTCACCAATTTTTCAGTGCGCACGGAACTTTGACTTGATTCTTAACACTCAAACTCTGCATGTCGTTTTCAATGGAACATCCTAGGGAACTTCACAAAGAGGATGAGAAGGGGGAGTAATATTCCTCTCATAAAATCATACCCTTAGCTTCAAAGCCAACAGTGTCCACTGAACAAACATTCCTTCACGTCTCATGGTACACGCTCCTCGTCATAAGATGGATAAATGGAGAAGTTGAACTGAGAAGTTTCTTGTTACGTCCCATTTTTTAAGATGTCAAACATTTGTAATCATCTTTTTCTCATGTTTGGAGGGAAAATAAAAAATAAGTTGATAGATTAACCCAGGAAGGCCTCAATCTGCAGGAAAGAAATTGGGAGAGCTAAGAGTCCCAGCAAGGACACATTTCTACTTATCTCAATGGAGTACGGTTTTATAATCTTATTTATCTTTTAGATGAGATTTTGAGAGATTCTTTTACAGTGATAGCCCGTGATATTTTGTAGTGCATCAAGAAATAAGGTTTATGAATTTTTCTTTTTCTATTGAAGTAAATTGATGATATTTTTCTAGTTTATGGTTGTTGAAAAGGTAGAATGTGACCCCATATAAATGTGATTGCAATAATATTTTTTTTTCTTGTCTCATAGCTGACACCATTATCAGACAATCTTGATTTGGTCTTAGGCCACTAAGTCTTTTAATTTTTTATCCCACAAGCATGAGGAGAAATTGGAATACCCTTTATGGTGTGTTATACTTATGTAATTTTGTTATTCTTTATTAAAATTATTGATTTTTTTTTAAATTTCCACATGAAAAATAACAAACACATAAACAAATTGTTTTATCATTCACTTTTGCATAATTTCAATATCAATGATCATGGTCTACACTTGTCTAACCATGTTTACATGCCAACACAAGGTTTCAAGAGTACTATTATAAGTTAGGCATCAAAGATGATATTTCTTCCATCCTATATTAACAAGCATAACAATTAATTTCTCATTGGTTAATATACTCCAAGGTGGCTCATACATGAAAGCTATTTTATTCAAATACATGTCATGTCAATTTTCAACAAAAAGGATAATGAAAATATGAGGATCATCAGCATTGCAAAGTCTAGATTTCATGCATATACTTGATACAATGGCCAAGTTTTCAACAAGATTAACACTAGAGTTGCAAAAATATTAGCCAAATGGAAAACATGCATTATTTATGCTTCAATCTTTCATTTATTAGTAGTCAAAAAATCAATCTACAACCTTCTACCACTACACAAATCTATTGTAATATCAACATTTCCAATTGCAAAGTTTGTAATCTATATGCTACTATAGAATTCATGTCAACCAGAAAATATTGGGGAATTTGTATTTTATAGGTTGATGTATAGTTCACAACCAAAGGAGGTTGTTGCACATTTCTAAACATACAACACTAAAATTATTGGCTACATAATATGTGTATAACCACCGAACCTATGCCACAATCATAGTATGGTACAATTCATGATATAGAGTTGCCATCCCATATGGTTGCCACATGTTGATATGCCACATCGCACTAAAAATTCACATGGACTTTGCTAGATACAAGCTATATACTAAAACCAAAAGGGGATATTGCCAACTTGACAATATACGACAAAGTTAGAACTCATATACATTGGAGAAGTGTTATCTTAACAAACAAAAGGTGTCATATCAACAATACGTTGTATATGAAAACTCATTAGCCAATTCACTAGGTATATATATATATATATATAGATAGATAGATAGATAGATAGCTTGGTAGGACTCTCAGATTTTCAAGTTTACATGTCCATTATTCACCCCGCTACGGGGGGAGTGTAGCGCGAGATTCGAACCTAGGATATTTGGTTCGGTGAGACTTCATTCCACAGCCATCGCCACTTGAGCTATCCCAAGTGGACAATTATTATTATATATTTATCTTAAAACATTATTTGAATAAATTTGTTAAGATCTACAAGGCCCAGTAAACTATTTGATCTAACACTACAACCTATATTTTGTTCCATTTCCAAATGAGGATTTTCAAAATCATAATCTCATGAGTTATTAGATCTAATATGCAAGATTATGTCAATAATTAAAATAAGAATCATGGAGAATTCAAGGGATGTTGAATGTATAAGAAAACTCATGGAAGCAAGTATAATTATGAGAAGGAATTCATTGGTTTTATAAATGGGAGTAAGAGATCTGTAATCACTAGAAACCCAACTCTAAAGTGACCAATTTAAATTAGCCATGACACATTTCAAACTTAGGTTTCTCATTCATCATTCACAACTATGTTGTATGGTCTCAATTCAAATGGTAAGTTGTGACATAAGCTAAATGGAATGCTCCTTTATTCATTAGGTGTTGGTTGATCATCTAGTGAAGTGCTTTGTAATTCTTGGAAGAGTAAAAAATCATTAGATAATTCAAAAGCTTATAGTTTTAATTAAGAAGGGGAGGAGGACCAAATCACAAAGAATGGGGAAAACAACGCTATGTAGCAATCTTGAAGTTTTGGAGATATTCCAAATAGTAGGTTGGTTGGAGTACCATAATCAATAACAAAGACTTGATGATGAAATCACTATGAAGGCTCTACAAAGTTTCAAGTCTAATATCATAAGTGAGTTATACCAAATATGAATTGTAATATCAAGGGCTTCGTTGGGACAGGGTCCCCTAGGGTCAATTTTCGGGCAAAAGCCCAAGTTTTATTGTAAAAAGTGTAAAGTCTCCGCAAGTTGTGGTCGCGGATTACGTAGATAGTAAAGTGTCATAAAGGGTTTTTACCCTTCTTTTATGTAAGTTGTGTCACCTTTAGTAGATTTACCCATGGTCCGCAGACCATGGGATTGTATAAAAAGGAGAGCCTTAGAGAGTCTAAGACATGATAGATATCGATCGAGACGAATGTAATGGGTCAGTAGAAGAAAGAGTGCAGAAGTCTTAGAGTAGAAGAGAGGCTTTGTAGTTGTGTGCGCAGAGGCCTAGAGTAGAGTCCACAACTGAGTGCGGGGACCTCTGTAGTTGAGTGTGCAAGGAAGCCTTGAGTCTATGAGAAGAACTGAAGTATTAATAAAGAGGCTATTCCGGAAATTCCTGTGTTTATCTATTTCCTTCTGTTATGAATGAATGCATTATTATGATGAATGATGGGTTTATGAATTAATAATGTATTGATGCGCGATTTTACATGATTTATCTTGTTGTATGGACGCAAGTAATAATAATTGTTTACGTGAAGAATATCTTCTTGCATGTTAAAGTTATCAAACACTTAAGCCGATCTGGGTAAATACGGAATTAGGAGTAATCACAGAGGTGTGTAATTGGTTGATTCACATGTTTGGGGTCCGCGAAAGGCAGTCATGAATGTTCGCAGAGGTATAGAATCTTATTAAGGGAAGTTATATCGATAAGCCCTAAGGGCTTATCGATCTACGCAAAGGCATGTTTAAGGCATAAAATGACATTACACGAATCTCTAGGTGCGGAAACTTGGTTCCAACATCCCCCCATACTGCTTCGGGTCAGACTTTAGTCCGCGCTCCGCGAGTTGATGCCAAAAGGGCCAGTAGTGTAGGCATTTGTTTAGAAAAACTTAACTCTGAACCTGGGTCAGTACCCACTAAGCCAACAAATGGTTCCATTGTTGGGACCGGGATCTGCATCAAGAGATTTGTGATGTCGCATCACTGGAATCCAACAAAGAAATAAATTAAGGAGTGGTTGGATAGAAAGATCCATGAATTTGCAGTGCAAGAAAACAGAAATTCGCGGTTGATGAAAGAACAGTGGTTAGATAGGTATCTGTACACAAAGATACACGAAATTTTATGTTGTTCCTTCCCAATCGATTTATATGAGTGGATCACTAAATTGGTAGACGGTCAGGGAAGGTGGAGGCTTGACGGTCCAATAGTGTGGACCCTGGAGTTAGTGCGGAGACTGGAAGCCACTGAAGATAAGATCATGTGCGTTGTTGATCACTGGCTTGATCGTGTCATCGGAGGATTTGTGACAAAATTTGTGGTCGATACCTCGGTCACTCACAGTGAAGCAGAGCGTCGCTTCTTCAAGGGACCTCGAGGTAAGTATACTTGGATTAAAATGCTCTTGTCTAAAAAGTGGTTTATGAAATTACCTTGATGTTTGGAGCTACACAAAATGGAAAGTTATTCATGGATAGAGGGAGAACAGGCCCTAAATATAGACTGTTAATTAAGCCTCCTCTTAGTGACGACGAAGGAGCAGCGCAGGCTTCACCGCAGAGCACTGTCCAGTTAATAAGGCAAGGGTTCCCGCGAATACCCTATCTGCCCACACCACCTCCATCTCACCTCCATAGCATACACATTCGCCCACACCACCACCACCTCCACCACCATTCAATATGGCGAATGCAGTGAAGTTGCTCATTTTCAGGGCTTGGGAAATAAGGACCCGGACCAGTTTTGGTTCATTGCGAAGGTCGTGTGGACAACCCAGAATATTACAGATGATCATATGAAGAAGGCAACATTGTTTATTGCTTTACAGGATCATGCACTAATGTGCTACATTAAGTACTGCACCAATAACCCGACGACTACGTTGGCAGATATTCAGACTGCGCTAAATAAGGAATTCAATAGGCCCAAGTCTGAAGTGCAATCAATCGTTGGATTCAAGGAAATCATGATGAGGCCTGGCGAAACACCTTGGGAGATGGATCAAAGATTGAAATGCAAGATCTGTGAAGATAACATGAATCTTACAGATGGACAACAGTGCAAATGGTCTGTAGCTTCGCTCTTACCTCACCTAAGGGTTGCTTTATCACAACAAAAGATTGGGACCCAGGTGGAAGCCCTGGAAATTGTGATGAGACTGCATGAAATGCCAATTCAAGACGTTGCTTTGGGAGTGTAGCAGATTCACACGGAGTTGCAGAATCTTTGCCTATAGTTCTAAATTCGAAGAAGGATAGAGCAGCTCGGCCAGAGGTGCATGAAGAAGTTTGGTTTCTGAAATGTAAGAGCGAGGGGCATGATAAAGATCAGTGCTCTGTCTTCGCGAATTATGTTACAAGACGAGGGCCGATGCCTCTAATGCTAAAAGCTCAAGTCGAGTCAAGTACATGGCTCGCACTATGGTGTGTTATCTGTCAGGTAGCTAGAAAACATGTGACAAACAATTGTCACTGGCTACAGAAATTTGTATAGACACCACAATGACTCTTATGCAACTTCTGTAAATCGGTGCGTCACGATGAGCGTAACTAACATAGATATGAGTTGATGATGGAAAGAACGCTCGTGTATCAAATGCAAACGGAAACTTGGCCTCTGAATCAAGGTGTTGGGGGAACACGCAGAGGATATCAGGGGCGCGAACAAGGCCGAGGTGAAGGAGGACCTACGAGAGGTCGAAGACAAGTTATTTGCTACAGTTGTGGAGTATCAAGACACTACGCACAGGAGTGTATGAACCCGACGCGCATATCATGCCGATATTGTACTCAATTTGACCACGCAATAGAAGACTACCTTGTATTAATAGCTAAGATGTGGGAAAAGGGGATGCAGCCTCAGCAACCTACCCAGAACCTAGAGATGATGAGGTTTGAACCCCGTGAAGAGGACCCTAATGTGAATATCATGCTGCGAAATGGAATGACGACTGGTGAAGATAAGGGAAAGCAGCCTGAAGAGAGTGAATGGGTATGCAAGGCCCTAGAAAAAGAAGTTGGGTTTTATTTGGAGAGCGCAAAAGAAACCTTGATGGAAGCAAAGAAAAGCTTCGTTGAGGCTTCTACCTCAAGAAGGAAGGATAAGAAATTTGAAGAAATGGACCCCTCCATGCTTACTACGTTCTTGGAGACCTGTATGAAGCTTCTTTGCAATAGCAAGGCTGTGAAAGGATTACAGGAGTTGATGAATAAATGTGTCAATAAAGAAAATTCTCTTGAAGGACATTGCGTAGTCAGAAAAAAAATTGGTAAGCATAAGGCAAGAACAGGGCGTGAGATGAGGCTCACTGCGCAAATAGGCGAATATGAAATGGACCAAGTTATTATGGATCTTGGGTCGGATGCGAATGTTTTGCCTAAACAAACATGGGAGAGAATGGGGAGACCTACAATGCAATGGTCTCCAATTCAATTAAGGATGGAAAATCAATAGAATATTATCCCCATGGGAAGATTGCAAGGATTAACAGTAGATATTGAAGGCGCAAGCACGTTGGCAGATTTTCAACTGATAAAGATTGTTGATGAAAGCAATCCCTACCCTGTGCTTCTTGGGATCGATTGGGCTATTGACGTGAATGGGGTGATCAATCTAAAGAATCTAACAATGTTATTTGAGAGGAAATAGCCCCGCGTAGTAGTACCTTTGGACCCTGCAGAAGGACCGTGTTATACTAAATCGGTCTGTGATTATGAAAGCGACGATGATTTGGACCAGATCTATAAAATAACAATGTGAGACCAAGATTGGGTGAATCTAATAGCAGATGGAATGCATCCCAATGAATTGGTACCTGGAAATAGAGCTCTGCCACAACACTAACAAGTGGGATATTTTGAGACAGGGATTCTTAATGGCATTCAGCTTTGAATATGGATTCAAATGCATTGATGAAGCATTGTAGGAGGTCAAGGCAATGATCTTCAGAATCCCACAAGATCGCTTGGATTTGATTCAACTGGATTGGACCACCCAGTTGCGCCATGCATTGGAATGCTACAATGTGACTGCTGAAGAAGAAGAGGAGGATCCAAGGAACATTAATGTCCCAGAGGCATAAGGTCACCACGAAGTTGAGGGACCGTAAAAACAGAATCCAGATATCAACGCACCGTTGAAAATTAGACAAGTGAACATTGGAACAGAGATGGAGCCAAAGTTTGCGAAGATATGGGACTACTGGGATGATGCTACGGTCAATAAGGTCACTGAGTTGCTCCGCGAATATCAGAATTTGTTTCCTACAAAGTTTTCATACTTAAGGGAATAATAGGTGATTTGAGAGTGATGAAAATAACTTTGAAACTAGATGCGAAGCCTGTTAAGCAAGAGCCATATCGCCTTAATCCTAAGTACAAGGAAAAGGTCCACTTAGAGTTGGACAAGATGTTGGCAACACGTATTATTGAATCAGTTGAGGAATCTGATTGGGTGAGTCCAATGGCAGTTCAGGAAAAGAAGCCAAAGGATGAAATAAGGATCTGCGTAGATCTCAAGAAGTCAAATGATGCTTGCGTTCATGGTCCTTTTCCAACTCTGTTCACAGATGAAGTATTGGATAATGTTGGTAGGCAGGAGGCCTATTCATTCATGGATGGATTCTCTAGATACCATCAAATAAATATCGCACCAGAAGACAGGAGTAAGACTACCTTCGCGACTAAGTGGGGATGCTTTCAGTATACGGTAATGCCTTTTGGACTTAAGAATGTGTTGGAAATATTCTTGCGCGTATTCATTGCAGTGTTCAAAGAGTTCATTCACAAGTTTTTGGAGGTATAGTTTGATGAATGGACAGTGTTTGGACTGGTAAAATGCCATGTAGCTAGTTTGTGCTTGATGTTGGATTATGCCGGAGGTATCAGATCGCACTAAGCTTGAGGAGGTATCAAATCATGCTAAACTTGAAGAAGTGCTTATTTTGCGTCCCTTTCAGAATCTTGTTGGGTCATGTAGTGTGCATATAAGGATTAATGGTGGACCCTGCTAAGATCGCAGTCATAATTAATTTGGATGCGCCAAGGAGTGGTAAAGAGTTGCACGCAACACTGGGTCATACTGGATATTATGGAAAGTTCATCAAAAGCTATGCCCATATTATCACGTTGATGGAAAATCTATTGAAGAAGGACACTACATTATGTTGGGATGAAGAATGTCAGTGGAGTCTAGATGTATTGAAGGAGAAGATGGTCACTGCGTCAATCCTATTCTTCCTAGATTGGAAGAAGGAATTTCATGTGCATATGGATGCATCATGCATTATGCTGGGAGAAATGTTGACATAGGTCGGTGAAGGATAATTGGATCACCCAATAGCATTTACAAGCAGGAAATTTTCTAAGGTTGAAAAGAATTACTCAACGATAAAGAGTGAAGGGTTGGCTATGGTGTACGTGCTCCAGAAGTTCAGGCATTAGCTGCTAGGCGGACACTTTAAGATGTATACAGACCATTCTGCATTAAAGTACCTAGTAACCAAGCCTGTTTTGGGGGGGGAATATGCATAAGGTTGTTGTTGTTTTAGGACTATGATTTCGAAGTAATTGTGAATCTAGGGAGATTGAATGCAGGGCCAGATCATCTGTCGCACATTGAAACAAGAGAGGAACCTACCAATTTAGAGGAGAGGTTGTCTGATGGCCAGATCTTTGCGGTGCACATAGCAGACAATCATTTTGCAGACATTATCCACTTCCTGACTATAGGAATGGCTCCAGAAGGATACACTAGTAAACAAAATTGGTGGTGCACACAGCAGATTTTTCTATTATTGCAGGTCACTTGTATAAGATGGGATTGGACGAAATACTGCGATGCTATGTGCCCAATTTTGAACAAAACAATATCATATTTGAAGCTCATGGAGGGGCTGCAGGAGGCCATTATGCAGGAAAACCAACAGTGCAGAAGATTTTACACGTTGGGTTGTGGTGACCAACATTGAAGGATTCCAAAGCATATTGTAGGGCGTGCGATGCATGTCAGCGAACCAGCAAGCCATCGCGGAGGGATGAGTTGCCTTTAAATCCGTAGGTATCATTGCAGCCATTTGAGAAATGGGAAATTGATTTTGTAGGACCAATTCAACCTCCAGGAAAGAAGACGAGTGTATGGTATATCATCACTGCGACCAAGTATTTGACCAGATGGGCGAAGGCATAGACCGTGAAGGACTGTACAAGAGAAGCAATAGTGAAATTTATGTTTGAATATGTGTTGACCAGGTTTGGTTACCCAAATATTTTGATGAGTGATCGCCATACGCATTTTCTTAATGAAATGATCAGCGCATTGACAGAAGAGTTCCAGGTTTATCACCATAATAGTAATCCATATCATCCTCAAGTTAATGGGACGGTTGAGGCATTTAATAAGATATTAGGGAATGTGCTGACAAAGGTTTGCAATGCGCAAAGAAATGATTGGGACATACGTGTACCAACGGTATTGTGGCCTTACAGAACTACTTGTAAGAAGCTTACTGGTCAAACATTGTTTAGGTTGGTCTATGGCGTAGAGGTTGTGATGCCTATGGAGTATATCATGCCTAGTCTACGCATAGCGACATTCATAGGGATGGTGGACCACAGAGCCTTAGAAGAGTGGCTCATCAGCTAACAGAGCTCGAGGAAGATAGATTTTTGGTTGGATTCCATTAGCAGGTTTAGAAGGAATGCGAAAAAGCTTCATACAATCGACACATCAAACTGCGCACCTCAAGGTAAATGATTTAGTTTTATTATATGACAGTAAGTTTGATAATTTTCCAGGAAAATTCCAGATGCACTGGCTGGGGTCATATGTCATCAAAGAGATTACCGATGGTGGAGCAGTTCAACTTGTGAAATTGAATGGAGATCCATTTCTGGGAAAGATAAATGGAAGCTGATTAAAGCCATACACTGGGGATCCAGTCCAATGACTACATGATGGCAGCATATTCTTAGCACTCCAGGCAGCTGCAAGGAGGCGCAGGACTATAAACTACACTGTCAAGGTTGTATAGCTGAGCGACAAAGGGTCTGTGCAAAACAAGAGGGTGTCACAGTACCAGAAGAAGAGAAAATGAAGTTACACTTTAGAAGGAGAGACTGCTCAACGCAGCCATAAAGTGATTGTTACCATCATTGTTCATGATTTGACTGCCACAGAACGGTTAAGAGGAGTAGGCGGCCGACATTTAAGGCATTTAAGACAGAAATCAAGAGTGAAATCTTTGGAAATCTGTCGCTAATATCAAATTTATGGATTGATTTTGGGGGGAATGGTCTAATTTGAATTTGAATTTGCCTATAAATTACAGGTGGTCGTCCAGCGAGAAGCACTTTTCATTCTGAGAATTTCTGAGTTGTGTTGTCTGTTGTGCATGAACTGTGAGTTCTTTGAGGATTTACTTGCAAGCCCCGTGTTCGCTCAGTATTCCGAGTCAGACAGAAAGCTTATCTGCGACATAATGCTAGGACCAGGTCCCACAGAAACTACAAACGCTGGAGAGATTGTTGCCTCTGAGGGAGTTGCCCCTGAGGTTGTGAGTATGGAGGTTCAAGCAATAGTGCCTACAGTGCCGAGGTCGCCCAGGCCGAAGCCCACACCGATGAGAGAGGTCCCCAAGCCAAATAAGGATAAGCAAAATAAGTTGATTCCGGTGTATGAGTCACCAAGGAAACATGCAGCTACGCAGGCCCAAAGGAAAGAAAAATCGAGCGCAAAAGAGAAGGGGAAGGTGGTCGATCTGGAAGCGGAGGAGGGCACGAAGGACACTGACGTTAAGGGGGTCAACCCTATTTCTAAGCTATCAGAGTATATCCCTCTGTGAAAGGACAAGGTGAATGTATTAAAGGACCCAGATGCCAGAAAGTTCTCCCTCAACACACCCATGTTGTCAGAGAATATCACCTTTGAAGGTTCACGCTTAGCGTGGATCCCGCACTTGAATCTTGAACACTGGGATTTGGTAGACCACGAGCAGTTCCCCCACCTTGCTACCGACACCTTCATGCAGAGGGTTTTCTACAAGGAGTCTGGTGTCACTGCATTGGAGCCAGTGGAATGGATTCGTGGAGTTAACAAGGCAGGGTTGTTGAAACTATTATGGGTGTCGTACTATCATCGGTCAAATATCAACCTAATTGTCATTAAGCAATTGTTGTGCCTGGTGCATGATGGGTGCTTGTGGTTAAATGATCTGATCCTTATCACGTATATGTTGATCCATCAGATCACACTATTATCACATTCAGGACTGAATCTGACCAAGGCATTTGGCGGAAAAATGAGCGAGCCCAACCTCACTAAGAAGATGAAGGACATATTTAAACTTGTCAACAAGTCGTGCAGGTATTCAATTACCAGCATTACTGACCCCGCAGTCAAGATTGCCACGCATATTTTAGCTGGAAAATTTATGCGAAAATGTCGCACGGACGAGGTGGCAGCACGAGTGGTTTCATTGACAACCCGGTGCATGGAGGGCATACAGTTCAACTGGGCACGTTACATGTGCAGTGAGTTCCTCACGAACTGCAAAGAGGCACAGAATGACAGTAAGACGTTCCACTATTCATGGTTGTTGCTTTCAATAGTGTTGGTCATGTGGAATTTTCTGGAGCATAGCCAGTTTCCTCCTGTGGATAAGGATTTACTGGAAGCAACAAAGTTCACATCTCTTTGGGTCACCAAAGATGTTGCATGGGTAACAAAAA
The DNA here is from genome assembly GCA_000404065.3 of Pinus taeda. NCBI lineage: Eukaryota > Viridiplantae > Streptophyta > Pinopsida > Pinales > Pinaceae > Pinus > Pinus taeda. The sequence goes on from APFE031213343.1 coordinate 118,752, forward strand.
GCAAAGTATTTTGGGTGCTGATGGAGGCGAGCATTTGCATAGCCATCAACTAAAAGTCGTTGTTGTCACCAACCATGTTTGAGCAACTCTCGGGGTACGCCGAGTTCAAAGCAGACTTCCACCATATTTACATCCGAGCGCGTAAGGACTCCAACCAGAAATGGTTCGACTTACCCTACCTGGCCACGGATGACGTTATTGCAGAGGTCAACAAGCACTGGACAACAGAATGGCATGTTGCATCCGATGAGGCCACCGGGAATAAAAAGTATGCAAAGAAAAAGAAAAAGGAAGTGATTAGATAGAAGGTTCAGCAAATAGCTGAGAAGAGGAAGAAAGAGGTCGAGGAGAAGGCCAGGGTAGAAGTGGAGCACACTGCAAAGGAACAGGTAAAACAGGAGGAGCGCGGCTCTGACCGAAGTCAGAAACCTCCTTGACCCCAAACAGAGGAAGAAGAGTGGTTAGACTAGGGCGATGGAGATCAGTAAGAGAGAACTCCCTTCTGAGTCAAGTGGTACAGGGAACAGGAAAAATAAGGACTGCACAAAAAGACAAAATCCACTAATTCGTCGCTAGATCCAATTACCTTGACAGAGGGTGACTTTGATGATATTGGATATAAGGTATAGAATACAATAGCAGAACTGCTGTGGCAGTTTGAGCAGTAGCAAAAGCAACCACTGGTCACCATAATGGCGAGTCTACACGAGCTGCAGATCCAAACAACTAGACTTCAGGCAGGCGCAGGACAAAGCAGTGTTGCATCAACTAGTTTGGCACTGAGGACCACTCAAGCAGCAAAGCTAGTTCACTCAATGGATCTCTGGGAATTCGCGCTGCCTGATGGAGCTTTGAGTACAAAGGCGGCTCTGACAAGGCTATTGTCAGCACTTTGAGGAATGTGGGCCTCAACTTGGTCGCGCTCCCTAGTGAGTTCCTTCACACATTGCAAGTAGGTGCAATTGCAGAGATTAAGGCCCGAGAGCACTGCATGCTGAGCATGATCAACGAGTACAAGGTCAACAATGAATAGATGTTCATGGAGAAAATAGCAATGATGGAAGTATGGAAGAAAGTTCAAGGGAAAAATGAACAAACTGCAGCCGTGGTGGCGGAGGCACGCAAAACAGTTCTTGAACTACATATTTCGGAGTAAGCGACGATGGACGCGAAGGTTGGGAAGTTGGTTGCAGGTGTGCGCAACATGAAGATAGAAGTGGCCAATGTTCAGTTCGAACTGAACCTGAATATTACAGAGTTAGAGTTGAAGTCACAACCTTCAATTCCACCAGAGGTCAGAGAACAACGCAAATAAGTTGTAAGGGATGGAGTTGCAGCAGTGGATGTCACGGTGGGGGATTGAACCGCGCTTTTTGAGCAATCCATGGAGGTAGTCACAGCATTGCAGGAATATCCTAACCCACAGAGGTTGAACACAGAAGCCCGTGAATTACAACAGTGGTATGATGAAACAAGAGCGACGGCGCGCACCATCGCTATATCACAACGATTGGCCAAGCTACATGAGGCCAAATAGTTGTTCAAATAGGTGGAGGCATCGCAAAGAAAAGAGGTTGTCCTCAAAACTAGATTGGGGTCTTGGTTGGATGAGGCTTATGTTATCTCTTCCACCATTGAGGAAAGTTTGGCAAACTTGCAAAGAACACAGCAGAAGATAAAGGAAGACAATGCACGACCAACAACAGAGCAGCTGGTGGAGCAGATCAAACAGGCAGCCATGCAGAGCGCGGTTGAGGTAGCAGTAGCACAAGTAGAGATGGGAGGTCTCTGTAATAAGATCTCCATGCCAGCAGAGTGACTTAGTGGTGAGTCACGATATTTGTGTTGGGGGCATGTTGGGACAGGGTCCCCTAGGGTCAATTTTGGGGCAAAAGGCCAAGTTTTGGGGCAAAAAAGCCCAAGTTTTATTGTAAAAAGTGAGTTGTGGTCACAGAGCACGTAGATAGAAAAGTGTCATAAAGGGTTTTTACCCTTCTTTTATGTAAGTTGTGTCGCCTTTAGTAGATCTACCCATGGTCCACAGACCATGGGATTGTATAAAAAGGAGAGTCTTAGAGAGTCTAAAACATGATAGATATCGATGGAGACAAATGTAATGGATCAGTAGAAGAAAGAGTGAAGAAGTCTTGGATTAGAAGAAAGGCTATGCAAGTGTGTGCATAGAGGCCTAGAGTAGAATCCGCGACTAAGTGCGTGGACCCCTGCAGCTGAGTGCTCAGGGAAGTCTTGAGTCTGGAAGAAGAACTAAAGTATTAATAAAGAGATTATTCCAGAAATTCATGTGTTTATCTATTTCCTTCTGTTATGAATGAATGTGATATTATGATGAATGATGGATTTATGAATTAATATTGTATTGATGTGTGATTTTACATGATTTGTCTTGTTGTATGGATGCAAGTAATAATAATTGTTTACGCGAAGAATACCTTGTTGCATGTTAAAGTTATCAAACACTTAAGTTGATCTGGGTAAATGATCTAGGTGGCTCCAGAGACACACATTGGGCAAAGAGGGCTTATGGAAGCTCGAAAATCAAAGTGATCAGAATGATTTCAAACTAGGACCAGAGTGAAGATCTCGTCATCTTGATCGCAACGGTGCAAACGGTTTGTCAATCAGAGCTCGTGTGAGGGAGAACGATCCAGTCAAAGTTGGGTTGTGGGCTAGGTTTAAGTGTCCTACAATTTGACCGACCTCGAGGCATGAAACCTAGCTCCTGAAAGCGGTCAAAATTGTGGCCTTGTTAATTTTCCCAATATCCCTTATTTTCTAAAGAGTTGAAAATCACCACTATTGTGGTGGCAAGCCACCACCCCCGCCACTGCTAAAACCACATTAAAAAAATATAATGATTAAAAGGCCAACGAGCCATGACTTCCACTGGCCCAACCTTACTACACCTTTTAAATTTTAATTTTAGGTTGGCAGCAATGACCCCGCCAAAACCCTCCTCCAACTTCACACATATAACAAAATTAAATATGGGGTGGGCACGGGCCACCTCTAGTGGACCCGGCCCACAACCCCAAAACACTTACCATGTGCCATATGATATGCCATATATAGTGCGAGGCCGGTGGGTTTCGAACCCGTCAGGCCCACATGGGCCACCCTCCACCAGGCGGCCCCATATGATACGGACCATAAAACAATGGCCCCCATTTAAAATTCCCATCACTTCAAACCAATGCCATGTAAGCCATTGTTCCAAAATTAGTGTGGGAGTTATGGGGTAGGCCACCCAATATCGACCTGAACCCCCAAAAAAAAATGTGCACGTTTCTTTTAAAACAATAACGAATTAAAATGGGAGGGGCGAGGTTTGACCACCCAACCCCTCCTCAACAAATTTCTTTATTAACCAATGTGCCAAATGAATTCTTTGGGTAATCCGCCTGAGAAATTATATAAACCCTCATTTGAAATGTGTGCCCAAGCAAATGGAGGAACCAGGAGAGGGCACAGAAAACAAGGCAGAGTTAATTTTTTAATTAATTTTTATGCAGGTGGAACAATGACTGAGCAAAATTTCCAAGAGAGTGAAATTTTCGCAGTGTCCAAATTGGACAAACATTATGTCAATCTTACACCTCTTGGCGACACAAACCTGATGGTGCAATGAGTTTCCTAATCTAAGCAGCCGATTTGGAGAGGACCTGGAGGAGGGAATCTTTAAGGAATCTGGGGGAATCTAAAAGATTCCTTGAGACCCAAATTTCCACTTTCTCATAATTTAGAAATTTGACAGACAATTTAGCACTATTTGACACCACAAATCTGATGGTGTGTTCATATTTTCCATTTTCTCATTCTATTTTTCGGCCACTTTTCTAAGTGGAATGCAGGTGTCAACATTCATGTGTAGCAGTCATTTCCATGCGATTCGAAGTTGTGAGATCGATGGTCCAAACAACTTCAGCGGCTTGACATCCTTTCCTGCAAGATGGCCCCAAGATGTGAGGTATATGCAGTGGGTTCATGTACTTCTTTTTGCGATGCATTGTGTTGCACAGATCCCTATTTGATGTTTGATGTGGGATCTTGTCTCTTACTTGTTTCCATGATTCATGCTTGATGTGATGCGGAACCATCTGTGTGATGTACTTGTTATCATGATTCGTCATGTTGTGTTTTGAGATCCCTTTGTTGTATGTTGATGGGATACTCATGTTGTCATCATGCATGTTTGCATTGAGATCCCTTTTATGCCATGTTAGCGGGATGCTCATTATGCATGAGTTTATGTCATACTGATAGGAGTCCTTTTTTGACTGAGAGTTCCTGTAGCAGAACATATCTTGGAGCCACTCCTGTGTGAGGGCCTTTCCTTGTATGATAGCGACATCACATCTTAAGTACATCATCACTATTGACAGCACTTAATGCAGCGGCCTACACCATCTTGACACCGAGGCCTGGAGACATAGTCCCTCCTGGACAAACTCCGTTATCAACAGCTTATGTTTTCATGTGTTGATGATTTTCATGTTCCTCTTCTTTATAGCATGCAGATGTATTCCTTTATGCTCTTTTAAAAATGCAATTTAACACATCATGGAAGTAAAAGGTCTTGGAAGGGTCCTTTGTCGCACCCAGACCTGGATCAAGTGGTATCAGAGCGGTCTTTGCGTGGATGTGAATTGCAAGCGTGAACAATGGAACGTGCAGTGACAGAGGATGAAAAAGCAATCTACGAGACCATGCTCACAATTTCCAAAAGGGTAGAGATAATGTATGAAGCTCTACAAAAAGAGACAGAGGAAAAGGAGTGGTTACAACTTCAGTTGCGAGCCACGAAAGAGGCCCTGGAAGAACTGAAGTGCAACAACCAAAGTCTTAAAACAGATAATGTTGAATTGAAGATGCTTTTACATGAAGAGAAAGAGGAGAAACATAGTTTTCTATGACAGCTTCAAGCAAAGGATGAGGCCTTGGAAAAGCTGCAACGTGACCCATGTGAGGTAAAAAGTAGTTCTCCATCTTCATGTATGTTTCCTGATGATGATTTCGTTGTTTTTGAAAATCATGCCATAGGAATTGGCTCCAAACTGTTGAAGAGCATGGGGTATGAAGGAAAAGGCTTGGGTATTAATGGCTAAGGCATTATCAAGCCCATCAAAGTAGAAGAGTTACCCTGTCAGGCAGGACTTGGGTATGTCAGAAAGGAAGATGGGGAATGCGCTAAGATAGCTAGCGAACCACCAACAATAGATGATGAGAAGCCCTCATCAGTTCTTTCCAAATCGACAGAGGAGGTAAAAGACGTTGATTTCCTTTCAGTTTCATCTTCACATAGTATGATTCTGTTGGAGATTTGGAGATGCCAATTATAGGGAAAAACATGAGGCTCCTTACCAGGACGGGACACGAGGAGGAAGAAAAACTTGGTGTTAATAACCAAGGCATAACTTAACCATTGGAGGTTGTGTGAGACCTCAATTTGCAGGCTTGAGATACACCAAAGGATAATGTTCGAAGGTGTCAGATTCTTTTGAGACATCGTCGAAATCGTCAAGGAAAGAGAATGATGGGAACACATCCCCATCATCCCATGGTAGTTTCCATTGCAGGGAAAGAGTTGAGGCCAGCTCTCATTGCCATACTTACACCAGAGACGGCAAGGAAAGGTATGACTAGTCTCGACATTCGAATGCTCATTTCGATTATAATCATGTTTTTAATAATGAACGTAAAACATGGCATCGAAAAACATGTACCTTTTGTGGATTACATAACCATACATTTTCTAAGTGTTGGAAAAGAATGGCGGCACACAAAAGGATGAGGCATGAAAAACCCTCCCAACAGTAGGTAAAGAAACACGTTAAACAGATCTAGAGGAAGAAAACCTATTGCAGTCATTGTGATAGAAGTAGCCATCAAAGAGCCACTTGTTGGAGGCTCCATCCAGAGCAGCGCCTTAAAGACAAGGTGTTGGTGCATGAACCAAGTGAAGCAGTTGTTCGACCATCGAATGTGCCACAAGGAGGCGACCCATTCACAATGATAAGTGAAAAATGGTTTCTAGATATGTTAGATTTTCATGGTCATGCTTTTGTAAATCATTTGTTGCATTTTAAAATGTAAAATTGATGATGTGTTCCATCACTTGTTAAGAAACAATGATGTTTGGTCTTATTTTGTGCTGCATGATAAACTGTGAAAGTGATGTCGTGTTTCCATCACTTGTCAAATCAAAAATAGTGTTTGGCCTTATTGTTGTAAATCATGTGTTGTAGTGATGATGTGTTTTCCATCACTTGCTAAAGTAGCACTGATATGTTGGCCTTGTTTTTGTGGGTAGGGTATTGTTTCCATCTCGATGTAAACGTGAGCACCGAGTATGTGTTATAAACTCGTGGCAAGTGTGGGATGCTTGGGTCATTATTTGGTCATGAAATTCAATCATCTAATTTGCAAAAACAATGTACTACAGGTTGCAGAGGTTGCAGGTGTCGGTTCATCACTTAAGGCTCCGAAGAACAAAGGTGAAGAAGATGGAAGCGAGCCCTTCAGGGCGCTTGTGATGCAGACAAGGTACATAGAAGTTGCAGGGTATTTTTCATGATTTTGGAGCACCAAAAGCTACTCAGTGGGGAGGATTCTATCCAGGTGGCTCCAAAGACACACACATGACAAAGAGGGCTTATGGAAGCTTGAAAATCAAAGTGATCAGAATTATTTCGAACTAGGACCAGAGCAAAGATCTCATCGTCTTAATCGTAGTGGTGTGAACGGTTCACCAATCCGAGCTCGTATGAGGGAGAACGAGCCAGTCAAAGTTCTGGTCAAAGTTGGGCTGTGGGCCAAGTTTAAGTTTCCTATAATTTGATAGACCCCGGGGCATGAAATCTAGCTCTCGAAAGCGGTCGAAATTTTGGCCCTGTTAATTTGCCCAATATCCCTTATTTTCTAAAGAGTTGAAAATCACCACTATATTAAAAAAAAATCAATATATATGTATATGTATATGTATACATATATGTATACGTATATGTATAAGTATACGTATACGTATATGTATATGCATATGCATATGCATATGCATATGGATATGGATATGGATATGTATATGTATATGTATTTGTATGCATATGGATATGGATATGGATATGGATTGTATTTGTATATGTATGTATGTATATATTATATATATAATATATAATATATATATTTATTATTAATATTATATATTATATATATAATATATTTATATTTGATTGTGGCGGGGAGGCCTGGACTATGGGTTAGGCGTTATTTTATTATGTCTTGCCTCAATAAGCAGGACTGTAGGCGATTTGTTTAAGGTTTTGCTAAGGAACGGTCGTTTGTTTTCTTCCGATACCGTTCAGACCCTGCAGACTGTCTCCCCTGGTCATACAGTGGTCAGGACGGTTTATTTTGTCGGTTACTATGGTGGAGGAGGACCTCGTGGACTACGAGGAGGACCCCATGCCTGAACAGGAGATTTGGGCTCATTAAAAAAGTTCAATCATGGACCCTTGGGGAAAGAACCCGCATCACTCGACAACTGCAATTCATCCGCCGCAACACACGCCTCGCTCCGGCAAAAGGCAGCATCCAGCTGTCAATATTGAGGATTTACCGGTGTTGGAATGTCCCCCTCTCTCGTCATCCATGCTGCATCTACTTGGCTCCTACATGCAGACTCCCCCCTCTTTCGACTCTCCCTTGCCATACCCCTTGTAGCATCACCCTTCTCACCCTCCACTGACCTCCCAACCCTTGAACACCCCCTCCATCTCCTTGGCCCCGGCCGGCCCCTCCAATCTTCATCGCCCTGCTAGATCCTTCAATCATCCTAGCTCCTGCAGCTTAAACCCTCTTTCCCCCATACGTTCGGGTTGCTTCAGCTCTCCTTTACTGTCTTCTCGCCCTGCTAAATCAGCCCAGCATAGTACCTCGGATCTGTGTCGAAATCTTCTCAAAGAATACCCAACGGGCCAGCGCTCGGACAAGGAGAAAAAGGGTCGGTGCCTCAAAGCCATAGACTCTGATATTAACCTGACTTTTGGTGAAGATGTTCAAATGGTGGATGCAATGGATACAGCGAGGAAAGCACTGGTGGGTCGTGTTCAAGGTCGGACCTATACTGTGGAAAGATTGTGTCAATGGACTGAGGAGATGTGGGGTTCCCTCCTAAAGGAACTTCCTGCTATAAGGGTCTTAGCCAAAGGTTGGTTCACTCTACACTTTCATAGAGCGGAATACACGGAATGGATATTGTCGCAATTATGGCATATTGAGCTAGCACCAGTCTTATTGAAGCGATGGGATCCTCTTTTTGATCCAGAGTGTGAGCAGCTTGGAGCTAGGCCTATTTGGGTCAGACTGCCGAGTTTACCTATGCAATTTTGGACCCCACAGGTGTTCAAGCATATTGGAGATGCGCTGGGAACCTATCTCGAGCACGATCAGTCCTTTGAAAGAACAGGTATTATGACTATGGCAAGGATTTTAGTACATCTTGATACCAGGGCAGGGCTGGAAGAAAAAATCACTTTACACCGAAGGCATTTCTCGCGCAAACAACTACTGGACTATGAGGGTGTCCCTTTTCGTTGTAGGAGATGCCATAAAGTGGGCCATTTCTACAAGGATTGTCCATTACTCTCTGGGGTGACCTCAGAAAATTCGAGGGGGACAAAACTTCAGCATTCCGTTGAGCAGAACAAAGGAGATATGAAACATGGAGAGGGAGATATGAAACAAGGAGAGGCTCCATTGGAGGCAGAGGAAGGAGTTTCAAAGTAAGCAAAAATAAAGTGAAAGGCACCGACCTCACCTCCTCGGACTCACTCCATGTCTACAGTGGAAGCATCTTCTCCTCCGGGTAATGAGTCTTTTCCCATAACCTCTGCACTTTTTTCTGATGTTATGTTTTCAGCTCTGCATTCATCTTTGCATCCTCCCTCCACCGCTTTGGGCTTTATCCCTTCTCATTCCCTGCTCCCATCGCCCCCCCCCCCCCCGCTTTCTCCACTACTCCCACCTCCCTTAGGGAGACTTCCACACCCCATACTCGAACCTCCTCCCTATCAGAGACAGGATCCCATCCCTACAACCTTCAATCTCGCGTTCGCCCTAAAATTTTGGGTTTGCGGCTTTCCCTTGGACGATCCAAAAACCATAAACCTGCCAGAGGCCGTCCTTCCAAGATCAAATCTGCCATCAAGTCAGCGGTGGCAGATGTAGCGAGGGGCCAACAATACACCATTGAAAGGGTGCTCAAAGAAATTGAGCCCTCTATCCCTGTCTCCCCATGATTTGGCTCTCCTACAATTGCAGGGGACTAGCCAACCCCAAAAAGAGATTGGCTCTCAAACGGCTGGCACAAGATACCAAATGTGACATCCTCTTCCTTCAAGAAACTCTTGGCTCTTTGGACAACATTACAAGTACCCTCCAATCTATTATGTCGGGTTGGGTTTTGCAGGGTTTGGATGCTAATGAAAAATCCGGTGGCCTAGCAATTGGCATTAATCCAAAAACTGTCAAGATCATTTCATCCTAGGGTGGATGGGGCTTCATAGGTATGGACATTTTTGTGGGGAAACTTGGACTCCAATTAAAAGTGATCAACATATATGCCCCTAACCAGAATAGAATGGCATATTGGCTCAATTTTTTGGAACATAATCTTGTCACAAATTCCACTATAATTGGAGGGGATTTAAACTTTTCCTTGGGAATGGAGGAATCCTGGGGGCATCATGCTCAAATGGATCCCATCTCAAAGCAGATGAGTACATTACTAGACACCTACAAGCTAGTTGATGTTCCCATGAACAAGAAAGTTCCCACTTGGCATAACAAGCGAACGGGGGAAGCTGCTTTGGGTCGGAGATTAGACCGTTTCCTGATCCATGAAGATCTTCTTCGTAACCTACCACTGTACAGAATTTGGGTAGGCACTGGTGGTCTATCCGATCATCTTCCCATACTTCTTCAAATCTCTGGACCATCCAAGAAACCTCGTCCTCCCTTTAAATTCTTTACTGGCTACCTACAAGAACCAGAATTTATTAACCTTGTGACTGATTTCTGGAGATCACAACCTCCACTAAGGGAACAGAGGATGGCAGCAGATTTCTATGAGAGACTCAAAACTCTAAGGATTAGGACTGAGGAATGGTCAAAGAGAAAGAAATTTAGAGATGAACAGCATCTCATTGATATTGAACTACAGATTGCACAACTAACGGATGAACAGGGGCTTGGATTCTTATCGAAGGATACAAAGGTACATTTGAACAACCTGGAGAAACAAAAAATTAAGCTACTACTTGATAAAGAAGAACAGTGGAGATTGAAAAGCAGGGCCATCTAGCTACAAGTAGGAGATGGCAATACAAATTTCTTCCACAACTTCGCAAATGGTAGAAAGGCCACTAATACTATTTGGCAGTTGCCTTGTGAACCAGATGGATGGGCCTCTACACACCAGAAATTAGCCAGATTGGGTACTACACATTTTAAAAGACAATTTACAGCTCCGATTATCATCAACCTCCCGGATATCATTTATCTGGCAGGGCATTTTCCAAGGTTTGTGGAACCTAAAGCAGTTGAGGATTTGATCCAACCGGTCACCATGGAGGAACTGGAAGGAACTCTAAAGTGGTTCAAGAAAGACAAGAGTCCAGGGCTGGACAGTTGGCCTGTGGAATTCTACTTTGCCTTCCTGGAACTGTTGGGAAAGGATCTATTGGCTGTCATTGAAGAAAGCAGAATCAAAGGTCATATCCATCCTCCCATGAGTTTCACCTTCATAGCCTTGATTCCTAAGACTGATTCCCCTGCTTCGTTTGATGACTTCAGGCCTATTTCCCTCTGCAACTGCCTATACAAAATCATTTCTAAAATTATTGCCAATCGCATTAAGCCCATCTTATCTAATCATATTTCCCAGGAACAATTTTCTTTCCTCCATCAACGTCACATTCAGGATGCCATTGGTTCGGCCCAGGAAGCCCTACACTCCATAAAACATAAAAACCTTAAGGGAATCTCTCTCAAAATAGATCTGTCAAATGCCTTTGACAAAGTGAATTGGCTTTATCTGAAAATGATTCTTACTCATCTGGGTTTTCCCCTCGGCGTCATCTCCTGGATCATGGGGTGTATCTCTTATGTTTCTTTTGCTATTCTTGTAAATGGATCGGCCACTTCATCCTTCAATATAGATAGAGGGAAGGTAGGGTTGCCCCCTATCACCACTTCCTTTCTTATTAGTCATGGAAGGATTGAGCAGACTTATAGTGACAGAAAAAAGAAGCGGGAGATTCAGTGGTCTAAAAATCATGGAGCAATTCTATCTGACTCATCTACTTTTTGTAGATGACATCCTGATATTCTTGAATGGGAGTGTCCAGGACACTACCTCACTGAATGAGATTCTGAACCTATTCTGCAGAGCAACGGGAATGGAGATAAACAGAGAAAAATCTACCATCTCCCTATCATTGTACACTACAGGAATCTAATCTAGCCATTCAAAAATTTTCCTTCCAAGAAAATGATCTGTTGGAGGGTCTGAAATACCTGGGCTTCATACTTAAACCTGATGGCTACAAGGTTGCTAATTGGACCTGGCTCATCACAAAAGTGGAAAGGAGAATCAGTTGCTGGTGTCATAGGTTCCTTTCTAGAGTTGTTAGGCTTATCCTTATAAAATCTGTCCTCGAAGCCACCCCGGTATACTGGATGTCACTGGCTTGGATACCGAGAGGAATACTCCACAAAATACAAAAAAATTGCTGCAAATTCCTCTAAAATGGCAAGGAGGGCAAGACTTTTGCCAGGGTAAAATGGACCAAAATTGCTACTCCAAAGAAGTGGGGAGGATGGGGACTTAAATTACTCCCAGCTTTTGCTCAGGCCTTGGTTTCCAAATAGGGTTGGCTTCTTCTAAAACAAAATAGCCTATGGGCAAAGGTTATACATCACAAATACATCTGGTCGTCGTCCATCACTGACTGGATCAGAAGTCCAAATTGGAATGAGAAGGTTATTTCGGTGATATGGAGGGCCATACTCAACTCTATGCCCATTATCGAAGAGGGTTTAATTTGGAGAATAGGAAATGGAGTATCTGTCCGCATTGGTATTGACCCATGGTCGGGCTGTGGAAACTCCCATAAATTACCCGATGGATTGGTACAGCATCTTAATAGCATAGGTATTAAATTTCTTGGACAGATTGGGGACCAACAGAATACTACTTTAATTTCGCAAGCTTGGTTGACAGAACAGCACTGGCATATCCCACATGAATGGAGAAGAGCTTGGCAAAGCTATATACAGGCACTTACAGAAACACATGTCGGATTAAGGAATGTTGAGGATGAACTTATTTGGGCACTCTAAAAAACGGGACAATATACACCGAAACAGGGCTATGATAAAATCATTGCAGAGAGAAAACCTGAGGTCTTAAAATGCTGGTGGGACACATTATGGAAGTTAAAAGCTCCTCCTCGCACTAGATTGTTGATGTGGAACATATTGGAAAACAAGATCCCCACTGGATCCTATCTAAAAAAAAGGGCTTTCTTGGGTCCAACCCGATGTGTGTTGTGCCTTCAAGAAGAGGAATCGACCCATCATCTCTTTCTTTCTTGTCCTACTACCAGATGCATCTGGTCACAGGTCATTCAAACACTTAATTTGAATATAAACTGGCAGGGGGCGGATATCAACTCAGCTTGGGAACTTTGGTGGAGTACCTCGATAGCAGACAAACCAAGGAACCTCCCACTTCTTGTTTCTTGGCATATTTGGATCAAGAGGAATACTGTTATTTTTTAGGATAGACTGGTTAATTGGAACCTTCTTCACCCAATTATCTGTGCGGCTTATGCAAAACTTCCAAATGACAACAGCCATGGGAGACCTAGAATCATTAGGCAGGAACATATTAATAAAACAATTCCATGGGCCTATTTTGATGGGGCAGCCCAACAACATGGCTGTGGGGGTGGCATTTATTTCCACCTATTTGAAACTCATTAATTTCATATTAGTATGGGTGTAGGAGCGAGAACAAATAACCATGCTGAATTGATTTCACTTCGACATCTATTATACTTTGCCATCAAGAAAAACTGCCGAAATTTGCAAATATTTGGAGATTCCAAAATCGTGGCTGATTGGTTTAACAACATTGTTGTTTGTTCTGCATACTCATTGAAGAATATTTTGGAAGAAATTGTTTTTTTCAAAACATTCTTTGACCAGATATCTGTTTCTCACATCTACAAGGAAAGAAATGAAACTGTTGACTGGCTATTGAAAGAAGCAACGCATCGTCCACTAGGAGAGTGGATGATCGTTGAATATACACCAGCAGGGACATACCAATATTTTCATAGGCTTTATATCGATGGGGCAATCCAAAGAGGTAGCAGCCTCTAATTTCACAGTATTATGAATATGAACTTTTTGACTTATGCTTTGTATATAACAGTTTTTAATGTTTGTAAATATGGACAACCATGTACAAGAGATATTTTCTAAACACTATGTTGATGGTCTTAGTACCAGTACTGTATACCCTCTAGGTTTTTCACTGTTTCTAGTTTTTTTTACAGTGGACGTGCGCCACAGTTTCAGCATATGCCTTCGGGCATCTACAGCATGTAATTTCTCTTTTTGAAATTATGAATTCTCTATTTTCGAAAATAAAAATAAAAATTTAAATAAAATAAATAAAAAATTAAAAAATTAAAAAAAAAATTAAAAAAATTAAAAAATTAAAAAATTAAAAATTAAAAATTAAAAAAATAAAAAAAATAAAAAAATAAAAATAAAATAAATAAAATAAAATATATATAGAATATATATATATATATATAATAAAATAAAAAATAATATAATAAAAAATAAAAATAAAAATAATAAAATAAAAATATTGTGGTGGCGGACCACCACCCCCGCCACCCCCAAAACTACATTAAAAAAAAAATCTAATGATTAAAAGGCTGATGGGCCATGACCCCTGCTGGCCCAACCTTACCACAACTTTTAAATTTTAATGTTGGGTTGGCAGCCATGACCCCGCCAAAACCCTGCTCCAACTTCACACATATAACAAAACTAAATATGGGGGGGCACGGGCCACCTCCGTTGGACCCGTCCCACACCCCCAAAACACTTACCATGTGCCATATGATATGCCATATATAGTGCGAGGCCAGTGGGGATCGCTGGCCCCATATGATACAAACCATAAAACAACGGCCCCCATTTAAAACGCCCATCATATCAAACCAATGCCATGTAAGCCACCGTTCCAACAACAATGCAGGATTTATTGGGCGGGCCGCCCAATGTGGACCTGACCCCCCTAAAAAAAATGTGCGTGTTTCTTTTAAAACAATAATGAATTAAAATGGGAGGGGTAGGGTTTGACCACCCGACCCCTCAACAAATTTCTTTATTAACCAATGTGTCAAACGACCTCTTTGGGTAATCCGCCTGAAAATTTATATAAACCTCATTTGCACAGTGCACCTGGGTAGATGGAGAAACTAGGAGAGGGCACGGAAAATGAGGCAAATTTAATTTTTTAATTAATTTTTATGCAAGTGGAACCATGACTGAGCAAAATTTCCAGGAGGGTGAAATTTTCACAATGTCTAAATTGGACAAACTTTATGTCGATCTTACACCTCTCGGCAACACGAACCGATGGCGTAGTCAGTTTCCTTATATGAGCATCTGATTTACAAAGCACCCGGAGGAGGGAATCTTTAAGGAATCTAAGGGGAATCTAAAAGATTCCTTGAGCCCCAGATTTCCACTTTCTCAGAATTCAGAAATTTGACAGTTGATTTTGCACTATTTGATGCCACAAATCTGATGGTGTGTTTAGATTTTCAATTTTCTCATTCTAATTTTAGGCCACTTTTCTAAGTGGAATGCAGGTGCCAGCCTTCATGTGCGAGCAGTGATTTCCATGTGATTCGATGCTGTGAGATTGATGGTCCGAATAGCTTCAGCAACTTGACTTCCTTTTCTACAAGATAGCCTCGGGATGTGAGGTATATGCAGTGTTTTCATGTACTTCTTTTTGTGATGCATTGTGTTGCACAGATCAGTGTTTGATGTTTGATGTGGGATCTTGTCTCTTACTTGTTTTCATGATTCCTGCATGATGTGATGCGGAATCATCTGTGTGATGTACTTGTTGTCATGATTCGTCATGTTGTGTTTTGAGATCCCTTTGTTGTATGTTTATGGGATACTCATGTTTCTATCATGCGTGTTTGCATTGAGATCCCTTTTATGCCATGTTGGCGGGATGCTCATCATGCATGAGTTTATGTCATACTCATAGGAGTTCTTTTTTAACTGAGAGTTCCTATAGCGGAACATCTCTTGAGCCACACCTGTGTGAGGGCATTTTCCTTGTATAAGAGTGACATCACATCTTATGAACATCATCACTATTGACAACACTTAATGTAGAGGGCTACACCATCTTGACACCGGGGCCCGAAGACGCAGTCTCTCCTGGACGAACTCCGTTATCAACGGCTTATGTTTTCATGTGTTGATGATTTTCATGTTCCTCTTCTTTACAACAAGCAAATGTATTCATTTTTGTTCTATTAAAAATGTAATTTAACACATCACGAAAGTAAAAGGTCTTGGAAAGGTCCTTTGTCACACCCAGACCTGGATCAGTAAATACAGAATTAGGAGTAATCATAGAGGTGCGTCAGTGGTTATTTCACCCGTTTAGGGTTCATGAAGGATAGTCGTGAACGTTCGCGGATGTATAGAACCTGATTAAGGGAAGTTATATTGATAAGCCCTAAGGGTTTATCGATATGCGCAAAGACACGTTTAAGGCATAAAACGACATTACACTAATCTCTGGGTGCGGAAACTTGGTTCCAGCATCTCCCCATACTACTTCGGGTGAGAATTCAGTCCCGCTCCATGGGTTGATGCTGAAAGGACCAATAGTGTAGGGATTTGTTTGGAAAAACTTAACTTTGAACCTAGGTTGGGACCCACTAAGCTAACAAGCTTTGGAATGTTGGTGGATGCATTAACATTGTCAAGGGTTTTGAGATTACACATTAGATATGTATGGGAAAAGGAAGATAGAATTTAGGTGTAGGAAGCCAAACATATATATATAATATATATTATATATGTGTATATTATATACAATATATAATACAAATATATCAACACACACACACACACATATATATATATATATATATATATATATATATTATATATATATATATGTTGATATATTGTATTAGAACACGAAGGACACGAGTCAAGCAGAGAAAAGGGTAAGCTCACCATCTCCATGGGATAAAGTTGTTTTCCATTTATAAAGTATATTACTTGTGAAGGGAGACATGATCTACGCCTCTCTTATCACTTTACAATATTGGTTCAATTGAAATACTTTTGATATCTAGTCTAAATATTCTTTGAGAATCCCACACCTTTTTATTGTGATTAATAAATGAAATGGTTGTGAAGGTTTAGGGTTAAAATGCAATAGCCTTGTCCCACTGGGATTTTTAATATCATTACAATTGATTTTCTAGAAATACAACCGAACAAAATCAACTAGGATCAGTTTGTGAGAACCACGAATGAATATATTTAGGCTTTCCAATTTTATAGAGCTATAAAGGTAGGGGCCCAAACACAAAATAAAACCTCTCAAGTGTAGAATAAGAAGAAGCAAAAATTACTAAGAGGATATCTAAAGAGGACACCTCTAACCCTTAAGAAGTTATCATCATAAATAATAGGAAATCCCCGTAGCCTATATGGATAAAGGACACAATCCAAGATATTGTAAAAGTGTTATTTGATATATGAGGATATCTTCCTCATTTAAACCCATAACCTATTAGTTTGTTATAGTAAGCAACGAAACTAGGGAAAGTGAAAAGCAAGAAGCCTACGGATAAAGCCAAGCCATAGTTAGCGGAGGAAGAATGGAATCCTATACCAATACCTCCACCAAGTATATAATATATTTAGGAAACCCAATAACTTGTTGGTGTGGCTACATAAGAAATAGAGCACTTTCTAGTACAATTTGGGTAAATGAAAGATTACTAAGTGGGGATCAATACAAATTATAGTAGAGAGGTCGTTAACCCCCTAGAACATCATGAAGACATAATTTATTTCCTCTAAAAGTATCACATATTGAGGATGCAACATTTATACATGATTAAGAATTTAGAAATGAGAGCTTAATCTCGATGGCATAACTAGAAAGATAAAGAGAGGAGATCGATGACTAGAATGAAAATATTATGTTATTAGAATATTAAATCATTAAAATTGCAAATTTTTTGGAGGAAATGTTAACTTGTAGGCCACTAGCCATAACCCATTGTAGTTAAGGGAGCAATGATATAAATTTGGTTACATGAAATTGCTAACCAATTACAATTTCAATTTCATAATTAGAAATAGTTCTTCAAGGTTTTTTGTGGCTTTTCTAATAATGAAAATAAATTGTTGTGTGAATTTTCCCTCCACGATAATGTAGTTCCTACCCTTTAAGGTGGTCTCCCAATCCATATGTGGCAGATGTGTAACTACCCGTATTTTTACTATTGGATGCATAATGAAGATGGTATATGCATTGAAACTCGGGGATATAATGAAGATGAGCTCACTGAAGCCTTTAGGTGAGAAGCAAAAGCACTAGATTGAAGGAAGTGTTGAATAAACATGCATATATGATTTTATATGTAAATTTTATTCCAATGTCGAAAGAAATAAACCAACAAGTAATAACACAATATCATGGGATTATGGAAAATTTAGGGATAAGTTGTGCAAATTTATCAAGCCAAATGGGAAGAACCTTTCTTTGCATTAAAAAGAGTAGAGAAGCGCTTTCTTCTAATATTTGAGATAGGTCTTAGCTTTATGTTGATACTCTTAAAAGATAAAATTTTAAATGGATAAGTCTGAGGTTTAGATTCCCCGTGATTTTACTCCCAACTCCATCATGTAGGCCTTCAATGGAAATTAACACGGCTACAAAGAAAAATAGATGGGTTACCATCATAGATATACCATTACACATTTCATGGCATGTGATATTAGTGAAGTGTGTCAAGAGGAGCCATCGAAGGATAAGGTATAAAGTATTTTAACGTCTATTTCACATCTATTTTTGTCCATAATCACCACCTAACAACCTCAAATATCCAGGAAATTTCCAAAATCTTACTTAATGGGAAATTTAGACATTGTTTAACATGTGTTGTTTAATTTCATGTTCTTGGCTTGATTTCAAAAATAAATGATGAGTGCATCGTGTGTCTTCGATATTTGGGTTTATTTTGTTGATTAAAATGGTGTGCACTAACATTGTTGAAGCCCAGGGTATGTTGTAGAGTCAAATTCTTTAATTGTGGGAATCTATTTCATGTGTCTTCCACCAATAATAGGTTCAACCCTCCATGTAACCACTTCACCTCTAAAAATATACAAAAGTAATGTTGATTTGGCAATAGAGGGATGTGATTGCAAGGTAATTTCATCTCAATTTATGGAAATTCCTAAGAAATCTATTGGGCTCCTTAAAACAAACTAATCTAGATGAATGAAGGAATGAACTGAAACAAAGATTGAAACCAAAAAAACAGAGATACAACAAAACAAAACTTATATCAATTAATAAGTAACAACTATTGAAAATTGTTTACATGCAGAAAGGAAACAAACTAGCTTGGGCTACGGTAGCTTATCTCTAAGAAGATATGTGATGGCTACATGCATTCTTAACTAAGTTACAGTGAGGTTCTCAAGCCTTTTTATCATCAAAAAAATAATGTAAAACCATAAAAATCCAAAAACCTAACCCTAGGAGATGAAGCACCAAAAGCTTGTGGGCCTCGCTAGGGTTAGTTGGAACATCAACTTCCTGGGGTCGTAACTTTGGCATACGATCTCGATTTGCTGCACACAATAGTTCGTTGGAAAGGTATATCCAAGGAAAACAAATTGTGACTACAAACAATTGACATTTTTTCCATTTCCCTAAAAACTTCGTTTAGGGCCTCAAAACAGCTCCAAAAGTATAGGACCCAAAACTGCCAAAAATAGAAAATTGTCGAAGTAGGAATTTGTGTTGGAAATTAGGAAACTAAAAGGAAACAATGTTAGGGGCATAAGTGGAATAGGTAGGTGGCCACCAATATCCACCTGGATCATTCCTTCCCGCTTCGGAAGTAATGGTCCCCATTGCATTGAATGCCTCCTTGAGATGAGGAAACTTATGTTGAATTTGGTCCCTAGAGAGCCACTTACCTTGGTGTAAGAGTTGGCCAACTTTAACAACTTGGTATAGCTGGATCCTCTGTTGGAATTTTTTTTAATATGTGTGTCCATGATTCAATTAGTGATGGCTTGTTTGATGAAAACTAGATTGAGCTCGATTGGTATCAACTGCTCAACAATGTCTAATGTGTCCAACAATGGTGGAAAGTATGGTGAAGGTGGTCCACATTAAATATGGGGTGCATACCAAGGAATGGAGGGAAACTTAGCTCAAAATCATTATCACCCACAACCATGGTGATGGTGTAAGGCTTGTATCGAAGTGGTTGAAGCTTTTGATGGGCTCTAGCAAGCAATTCCTTCTATAGATGCAACGACACCTTGTTTCCAACTTGAAAATTATGTGGCACCGGATGTTGATCATGACATTGTTTATACTTGGAATTGGGTTTGTCTAGGTTATCATGAACCTACTGGTAGATGTCCTAGATGCATTCAATAAACCTAGTGGCTTTATCATTTTCATACTATCATATTCTTCCTGTGTAGTCGCGAGAGGCATGCCAACATCAATCAGGCACAATGGTTGAAATCCCAGGCCCAATTGAAAGAGGTTGTGGCTAGACAAGCTATGGAGAGCTCTATTATAACTATGGTTCACATTGGAAGTCTCTCATCCCCTATTTGTGCATGCTTGGATTTGTACATGTGTAGTATGTGTATTATCATCTGGTTGATGACCTTTGTCTGGCCATCAGTCTAGGGATGGAATGTAGATGACTTGGTGAGATTGGTATCCAAAAATGACCAAAGGCTCAACCAGAATGTGCTTAGGAACCTGTTGTCCCGATTTGATATAATGGTTTGTGGGATCCCAAAATGTACCCACCCTCATTCAAAGAAGTGTTTGGCAGTGTCTTATGTTGTGATACTCTTCTTGCAAGCAAGTAATATAACCATCTTAGAAAATTTATCAACAACCACAAATACACAAGTCATTACCATGCTTGCTAGAAGGAAGGTCAGACATATAATCCATAGAGATCCTAAAGTTGGTTAGGAGTAGGCAGATGAGTTTACAGACCTTACTTCTTAATGGTTGGTTTGGTGATAGCATAGGCAATTTAGGATCTGATATATTTCCCAACCTCATGTCGGAGTTTTGGCCAATAAAAATACTTTTCTAGTACTACCATTGTTTTGTCCATACCAAAATGTCCTACGAACAAAATGTAATGTGTCTCCCAAAGCAACTTGGTACGCTCACTTGAAGGAACAAAAGGTGCCCCTGGTAGCATAATAATGCGTCCTAGAGGTGGAATTCTAGTACTTACTTTCCATCCATTAACATATGGTATGTGGTGGAAAATTTTGGATCAATTTTGTACAGTTGTAGCCATCCAGAAGTCTTGTGCCCAAAAGAGTTGAGAACAATGGTCAGTGCCACAACTAAGGGTTGATTAAGGAAATATGCAACATTATTGGTGTTGCCCTTCTTGTATTTAATGTTCAAATAAAATTGTTGCAAATATGTTGACCATTTATAATAGTGATTGTTTTACAACTTCCCTTGTGTCTGTATAAACTAAAGAGGTCAGCGTTATGTGTGGATGATCATCTCCTTCCTCAGAATGTAATGTTTCCACTGTCGGCAATCATGCACAATGGAATACATCTCCTTATCATAATTGCGGTATTTTTTAATCATATCGAAGAGTATCTCACGGTGATTGGCCACTAGATGACTTTTTTGGGTGAGAATTACGCTAATAAAATAGTCAGAGGCATCTATTTCAATTTCAAATGGTTGTTGCAGGTCTCACAATGTGAGTATTGGTGTAGAGCAAAGGCGGTGTTTCAGCTCAATGAATGCCTTTTTTTGGGACTTAGACCAAAAAAATTTGATTTTTCTCCAACCTTGATAACTTTACTCAAAGGCAAGTGATATGAGAGAACCCCAACACAAACCTTTGATAAAAATTGGTAAGACCCAAAAGTTGTGAAGCTCTATTAGAGTTGGCGGGGCTGGCTAATCTCGAATGAATTGGATCTTAGCTGGATACACATGCACTCCTTGCCTATCAATGATGTAGCCCACATATTGGACTTGGTCGGTACCAAAGGAGCATTTATCGAAGTTGGCACATAGTTTGTGTTGCCACGGGGTTTGAAGGACCTGCATAATATGTTGCAAGTGCTCTACCCAACTCTTGTTGATGATGAGGATCTCATCCATATATGCAATCAAAAAATATTTGGTGAAAGATCGCAAGATGTCATCCATCAACCTCATAAAATTTGCAGGGGCATTTTTCAACCCCAAGGGCATGACCAACCACTCAAAAAGGACCTCCTTAGATTTGTAGGTGTTCTTCCATACATCTGTGGGTTCTATTATAACTTGGTGGTAGCCAAATTTCAAATCAATCCTTTTGAAGTAATCGACCCCATTGAGATGGTCAAGAATGCCATCAATCCATAGGATCAGATACTTGTTCCTAACAGTGATTTTATTAGTGCTCGATAATCAATGCAGAGTCTCCAGGTCCCATCCTTCTTATGTATGAGTACAGTTGGGCTCCCATAAGCTGAGGAACTTGGTCAGATGTGCCCTTTTTTTAGCAACTCCTGAATATGTTGCTTAATTTCCTCATTTTCCAGAAGAGAGTGGTGGTATATTGGCCCATTGGGTAGAGATTCTCCAGGAGTCAGATTGGTCGAATGCTTAATCTTATAATGCAAAGGTACCCCTACAAGTGAGGAGAATATGTCCTTATACTCTTCCACAACTTTATCAACTTTCTTATGCTAAGCGGAGGAACCCTTTCTAGGGGATATGGATGTGGCCGCGAGGTTTGGAATCATATACAACATGACGCTTTCACAACTATGGTTGACCTACTAAAACATCACAAACTTTAGGAGGGGAAACATCACATAGTACCTCATCCATGAAGGGCTTGATGTTGTATGGAAAGTGACATTGTTGGCTGACGCGGAGATCTCTTCCTTGGTGGAGCCACCCGATGGTGTCTACTTGTGGGTGTGGTGTGGTCAAAAGGCCCAATCACTTAACAACCTCTACTAAATGAGGTTATTTTGGTTCCTACTATCGACGATAACTACAATAGTGAACCCTTCACCCACATTTGTGAGTGGAAGAGACTCTCCTCCTTCTGTGGATACTTGGGCACTATATTCTAGACCTTGGTGGGGGCAACTGTGGCGCTAAGTTCTGCATCAATAATATACTTCGGCTTGTCATTTCCCTTGTCAGGTTTTGGCTCAGAGTCAAAACAACCATCTGAATCTAAATATTTTAGCTCAGCCACTAGTAATTGATTGGCATGAAATTCATTTCTGTTGTGGATGGGGCTCTCGTATAACTCACACCAATTTCCGTGCACTTCTTCATATTTGTGGTGCTATTCTTCGCGTATGGCTTTGATGGGTTGTCCTAGGTCACTACTCCTTTCATCTTCTCTTTGTTCTACCATTTGGAGATGTTTTTTCCCTACTTCGAATTCATAGATCCAAAGTCTTACTTCTCCTATTAAATTTATCCACGATCTTGACAACCTATCGGTATTTGCGCCAAGTGAGGAGATGTCCAGGAACTCCATTTTTTCCGAGATTCATTTGTGCAAACAACTGTGATACTTAAGTATTAGATGCCACTCATAATCCTTGATACCCAACTTTGTGTGTAGGGTACGAAAAATATTCATGAACTTTGGCATGTCTTGGTCCCTTTCTTCCCATAGTGTGTTCCATTTTATGTACTTATCTTCATAGCTCCTGACTGGGTAACATTGTTCATTGACAGCATCTTCAAAAGAATTCCAAGAGGGTGCGACTGAGAGTAAAGAGGATCCCTCCTCGTACCTCTTCTCACAGTAAGTTTCCCACCACTCCTTGACATGGGGGCCGACTTTGAGGAGCTCAAAAGTAATATTTTCCCTATCAAAAAAATTAGGGAGAAAAAAATATCATTCCAACAAATTTAAACATCTATCTAGAGCATTTGCGTCTATCTGACCCTCAAATATAGGAATTTCAAAGTTAACTTGCATCTTAAAGGGGGCGGGTCCTCCGAAGTGACTGTCAGATGAAGATGCTTTGCCCGTTGATACTCACCGAAGGATTTGGGAAAAAAAATCCATTATCTCATTCCGTTGTCTCTTGAGGGCTTCTTAGAGAAACAATTTGAAAGAATCTCCTGCTCCCTCGTCTTTCTTTCCTCCCGCCATGGGAGGCTGTCGGGGTCGGCGAGGCCGATCTTGTAAGGGTTTAACCAATTGAAGTCATAATTCCCTATACCCCGACCTTGTTGGACACATGCATAGAAAATAGAGAAAGAAAAAATTGCTTTGATACCACTAATCTCAATTTATGAAGGAACGAAATGAAATACAGATTGAAACAAAAACAGAGAGATACAACAAAACAAATCTTCAATCAATTAATAAATAACAACTGTTGAAAATTGTTTACATGCAAAAAAGAAACAAACTGGCTCTAGCGATGGTAGCTTATCTCTGAGAAGAGATGTGATGACTACATGTCTTCTAAAATGAGTTACAATGAGGCTCTCAAGCCTTTTTATCATGAAGAAACAATCAAAAACCCTAAACAACAGAAAACCTAACCCTAGGAGATGAAGTATCAAAAGTTTGTGGGCCTTGTTGGGGTTAGTTGGAATGTTAACTTCCTAGGGTCGTAAATTTGGTATATGATATTCGTTTGGTGCACACGATAGCCCATTGGAAATTTGCATCAAGGAAAACAACTTTCAACTGCAAACATAGGTCAAAGGTCATGTGTTTGCTCGTTTCCCCAAAAAAATGCATTTTAGGGCCTCAAAATGACTCTTGTTGTATCCTCTCCATTCTTCCTCAAGACGACTCCTGTTGTATCCTGTCCATTCTTCCTTCTATTATTAATGTTGCAAAGGAGGTTTGTTCATGTACATAAGGAATGTTTGAAGGATTTGAAAAAGAGAACAAAAAATAAAAATAAAATGGAAAAGAAAAAAAGGAGAAAAAAAAATTAAAAGAAGAAGATGAAAAGGGGAACCATATATCTGTTCTTACAAAATTTCCCTAAATTCTAAAGTTAGTAGGCACTCAAAGTATTGGAATGTGGGCCCTCCCCCACATTTTATATCAAATGGCTAAACAGTGAGCACCTTTCAAGAGGATCATTGTCCGTTTTGAAGCAGCCCAATCCTAGTGAGGCTTTGACGGGGTAACAGGTGTGGCTATTAAGCCAGTGTCATACCCCTAGAGTGTCAAAGTTCAAATATGTAGCGCAACAAATATACAGCCGCAATTAATATTGGGGTTCAAGCCTCGTTCCCAAATCTGTTCAGGCACCCCGTCGGAGGGCGGTAAATAGACTTGCCACCTATCATGCTAGCGCAACGGCTATGCAAGCAAACTTGGACCACTCGTCAAGAGAGCATGAAATTTCAAAATTTAGCCATC